>MU770978.1:75814-92246 GCA_026770625.1 Nicotiana glauca | reverse complement strand
TGTCTCAGTCGCACGCATCACCCTGAGGGTCTTGTGCATCTCATCAATAAAGTCCTGAGGGTCTTCTTCTGAATTAGAACCTGTGAATACCGGAGGGTCTAACTGAAGGAATCTGTTTACTCTGGAAATAGTAGAATCCATTGGCTGGCTGGATGAACTGGGAGCAATATTTGACTTTGGGCCTGAGAGGCCACCAACTGAGTCAACATTTGGATAGCTTCCCTAAGATCCCCGTCAGAAACACTAGAACCGGAAGTTGGGACTGGAGGCGGGACAGGAGCATCAACAGGAGGGATAGTGGTACCCTCCGTAGTTGTAGGGACTGAGGTAGTTTGTTCTGGGACAGAAGAATCCGGCAGGGTAATAGCAGGGTGGCTACCCTCACCCGCAACATCAATCAGTGAATCATTAACCACTCCTGGGGTGGCATTGGCTTCTGGGCCAGTTCTTGCCTTCTTCTTAGGTGCCATTTACTGAAAGATAGAACAATGCACCGATTAGGAAATAAACAGTTTCACCGCACGATCCAGAATTATCAAAGAAGGGTGTTATTCCTAAATGCCCAAGTAGCCTCCAACTTATAGATGTGGTCGACTTCACACCGATAAGAAGGACTCTACCCGGCACGGCTCCAAGACATCCTAGGACACTTTTAAAACCTTAGGCTCTGATACCAAGTTTGTCACGCCCCAACCTCGGAAGGCGCGACCGGCGCTCAATCGAGTGAACCCGACGGAGCAAGCCTTATCGAACACTTCCTACCCCAAACCAATATGAATACGGGACCTATGCCTTTCATTAATACAGACGGGAATGCATGGTACATATTATAACATTGGTTCATTTTATATTACAAAGATTTACCGTACATAAGTCAGCTTCAAGGATTCCATTAAAGTTACGGTTTAAGGAGATCACAAGTTTAAGATTAAAACATATACATATAGTGGACTCCCCGAACACCCGTACATAACCCACACTAGTGTCTTTGGAGCCTCTAAGGATACAACAGATAAACATGACTATGCCGGCAACAAGGCCCCGGCCATACCTCAAAAGCGAAAAGCTGTAATAACAAAAGATACACTATATAGCCCCATGGAAGATAAGGGGCTCACCGAGACTTCGAGTAGATAGATGCTCTGCTACACACGGTCGGCACTGTCCGCTATGGAGCCACCTACAATCATAACACGAATGTAGCGCCCCCGGCAAAAGGGGCGTCAGTACATTTGAATTGTACTGGTATGTATAACTAAACACCATTTTACCAGAAAGAACTATCAAATAGATACAAGCAATTAATACGGGCAAATCAAGAAATAGTTCACATAGTTTCTCATACAATTTCCACAACAAGGTCAGGGCAATTCTGTCACGAGTTCACCACTATTCTCATTACCACCGCCATCTCGAGCGGAGTCCGGTCACGAACCGACCGGCTAGGTCACCTCATTGGAGGCATTACTTTCAATCAATATTTCATTTCCCTTATCCAGAATTCAATATCAGCACATTACCACCATGTGTGCGGCATGGCATCCGATCACGACCCGACCGGCTAGGTCACCTCATTGGAGGCATTACTCAATCCCCAACGGTCAACACGTTCAACTATCAATCCCACACAATTCAAGGATGATTCAAGTTACCAATCACAGGTAAGTGAGCACATAGCTAGCATGGGTAGTTCTTCATTTCAATGTCGGCTCATAGCCCAAGTAATACAACACATAATTATACTTTCCATCATTCCCTAATTATCAAGATTTGTAAATTATTCACATCAAGGCACATCCTTCACGAACATGTATAGTTCTATACAAATCAATTAATGCGTAATGATAATCAATACCCAAACCAATTCAACTCTTACCATTCTTTCGCAATGACAATGGAGCTCAATTTCTAATAAAAGGGGGTTTTAGCCATACATACCTCAATAAAGCTTTTCCTTATTCTTTTACAAATTTCCGGAACTTCTTAGCACTTCGATCTATTAAGCAAGAATTACAAATTAATTAAAGATTTAGAGATGAAACTGAAGTTCTAGTTTGGTTCGAGCATATCATCGAACACTAAAGGTGCATTGTGACCTTAGCCCCTTTGTGTGAAGAATTTCCATCACTCTATACACCCAATTACCTTCTTTTAGTTTTCTACCTTCCAATATCCTATGGGTTGGCATGCATGTAGAGAATATCAGTTTTATACTCTCAATTTACTTCTCTACTGGCCCTATATATTTAAGTGTGGAAATAAAAGCTGAGATCATGAATCTTACCTCTTGGATTGAAGATTTAGGAGCCTCCACTTGATTAGTTTCAAGGATGTAGCAATATTCTAAGGAGAATTTGATGGGGGAACACTTTCCACCTCTAAGGACCCTCTCTCTCTCTAGAAAATGCTCAGAAGAATGCTCAAAATGAGCCCTAATATCAAATATATCGATAGGGAAGTCGGGTTAAAAATTAGAAAATTGGAGCCCCGTGTCAAATATGCGATCGCAGATTGATCGCAGAATGAACATGCGGTCCGCATAATGGACCGCAAAAATGTCTCCCAAGAACCATACGTTCTGACTCAGTCTGCGGTAATAATGCGGTCCGCATTCACGTTCTGCAGTCGCAAAGTGCACCGCAGAACTGACACTCACAAAATTCAAAGGAGAAAATGCGATGACTATGCGGCCCGTATTTCGATTATGCGACCGCATTTCGACTGCATAATTGACTTCAATTTTAACCAATACTCTGATTCATTCTGCGGCAGCAATGCGGTTTGCATTTACGTTCTGCGGTCGCATTCTGGACCGCATTTCTTGCATTTTTTTTTTGAAAACTTATTCTTGACTTTTTAATGCACTATTCAATCCAAAAAGGTCCGAGCCTCTATGAGTTTCTAACACATTCTCCTAACTTGGCACCACGGAATCCGGGTTCTTAAGTAGGAATTTCAAGGGGCCTTACAATGATGCTCTCCTCCGGGGAAGGTACCTGCAGTACCGCATTTTCTCCCCATAAATAGTCTTTCCTGACTGCCTCGAGGTGTTCCTTCCTTATTGATGACATGAACCTCGATGCATGCTCCCAACGGACCTGAACATTGGGATGTCTCTCTAACGTAAAATCCCTCCTCGAGACAAAGCACCTCGAAGTTAGCTCACCAGATACCGGCGGTGTACCCCCGACTGGGCGCAAAGCAGAGGCGAAACTCTTCTCTCCTTGGTTAACGAATTTGGATGTAGCAGCCATGCTATGATAAAATAAGAGAAGGAAGATGAAGACCTGGGCTAAAGCTTTGAGTAAAAATGGTAAGAGAACTAGCGCAAAGAATAAGAGCTTTCCTGGCGCACTCCCTCCAAACTCGCCTGAAGCCCGCTCAACTCCTCCCCCTTTCGGGCAGAGGAGGCCTTGACTCCTTTAGCTCCCAGGTGAGCTTCTCGATCTTCTTCCCGGCGTATGAAAGCTCGTCTTGAAGCCTAGAAAAGTCATGGTCATACATTTTCTTAGCCTGCAAAAAAATAGAGAAGGTAGAAAGACATGCAAAAATTTGAAACGCAAATGACATGTCAAAGATTATCACCTGCGGCTAAAGCCTCTCCGCCTTCTCGATAGCGACGGGAGCATTGGGATCAATGTTCTTATCGACACGTTAAAGAGGTTTACGAGCACATCTTCCCCTCCATGAGAGGCCCCCACATCGGCGGTATCTGGGTCCCGTGCATCCCTGATTTCCCCCAGTGGGTATGAAGGGCCCAAATTAAAGCCACCCAAGGCATTAATTTCTCTAAGGGTCATATCTTGCCCCCGAGAAGCTTCGGGTTCAGGCCCTCAAAAATCACCAGCAGCGGGTTCATTGGTACGGACTGTATCATGTCTGACTTGAAGCTCGGGGACTCTGCCCGAACCCTCCTTGAGGGTCCCCTCATCACGGGTTTGGTCCATATCGACCACCCCCAATTCGTCGGTCTTCCGCCCGGTAACTTGTGGAGCATCCGTGCCCCGTCTCGCCCTTTATGCAAAAGGGAGATCATCATCATAATCACCTTTGTCTTCGGTACGGGGACTTGCCACATCAACCAAAGTTGAGACCGTGGCATCGGTTCGAGGCCTGCGAACTTTAGGTTTCTATAATTTTAGAGACCCAACCGATGCCTCCTTCTTCCTCTTCTTACCCTTACTGGGTTTTGAGGTCCCTTCCTCACCACCAGAAGACAGTCTCATTGCCAAACCATCTCCGAGGCCTACATAAATGTGATGCATTAAACTTACCACCACAAAAAATACTCATAAGGAAACCTGGTAAAGTTAGCAATAAAAAGCATACCGTGGTTCTTGGCCTGCCGCCGCGTTTTAGCCAAATCACACCAAGCACGCGGATATGAGGGAAGCGAAATCCAACTTTCTGATCCAACCCGATAGGTTCTAAACCGCGCCGGGGTACCAAGCGATTGTTGCATAATCAAAAGAAGATCATTTTCAGACGGGGTGAAAGGGCAATAAAACGTGCTCTAGGTAGGGGCACTTACGCTTCGCATTCCATTTCTCTGGGAATGACATCCTATTAGTTGGGATGATGTCTGAGGTCCTCACTCTGACAAATCGGCTCATCCACCTCGGTCCTTGTCCTCATCGATTCTCAAGAAGAACGTCTTTGCGGATCAAGGATGAAGCTTGATCAAACCTCGAAAGAGACGAGGGCTACATAATCTGACCAAGTGATTGAGGGTGAAGGTCATACCCTCGACCCGACCGAAAAAATATCGGAGCATGTAAATGATCCTCCAAAAAAAAGGATAGATCTGGTCGAGTGTTACCCAGTACTCACGACAGAAGTCGAGGATCACCGTATTTATTAATGGGTAAGAAGGATATGAAGAATCTACGGGACCTAGAGTAAAAGGATATGTATATACGCTGAGGAAGCTAGCTTTGTGGTCTACTATGCTTTCCTCAGGATTGGGGATCTTTACTAACACTACCTCCCCCCATCAACAGTCTTCCTTCACTCTATTCATATCGGTCACCACGTTAATGTACCGAGACACGTGCTCACATCGGCCTGGTGTAGAAGGGGGATTTTCGATGGAAAAATCGGATACAATATCATATTGGGTAGGGGTACATTGCTCGATAGTTGGGGGTATTTTTGGTTTGCCCTTAGATAGGCATGACGTAGAAGTGGTTCCCTCTTTCTAAGGTACCATTCTAGAGGTTCTAGCCATGACTACAAAAAGAGGGGTTTCTGAGAAAGAAAGTGAAGAAGCAAGCGCAAAAGGGAGCAGAATGTAGAAGATGGTGAACTTAGCTATAGAAACTTGAAGAAGTTGTAAAAGTATGAATTACAAAACAGTTGAGATATTTATTGAAGCCATGGGGGCAGCATTTGGGAAGCGGAAAGGTCGAACCAATAGCGGTTCGTGGGCTTCTCGATAGTTGTGTTGACAGTGACCCTTGCACAGTCTTTGAGTCATGGCATTTAATGCTCTGATGGGCTGACGTCATGAGGGTAGTATCGAAGAGGTACGAACTCAAGACCGTTTCTTATCATTTTCATTCTAAGAAACGCGGGGACTATCTGTATACAACTAAAATTGGAGAGTCCAATTTTATGGTCATTATGGCGCTTCGTAATACAGCCCCCAGAAAGCTCGAGGCTCAGCTCGAAGTTCGACCCCAAGGGTTCTCAATGTTCGACCTCGAGGCAATGCAAATCGATGGCTATGATGGACAAACGGAAAGTTCTCAAGGCACGTGATTAAAGTTGACCAAGTCTATTAGGCTAGTTCAAGCCCGTACCGTGGCATTATATGGCTGTACCAACCTCATATCCTTGTAATAAATGTGTCTGTACTATGTTGGGATTCCCCCTCATATATAGAGGGGACCCATATCATTTTGTAACACACACAATATTCAATACAAGAAAAAGAACTTTCTCTACTCTCTAACTTAAAGATATTCTCCCTTGATTTTGTTACTTACATTTATTATCTTGCTTATATTTATTGTATTTCACTGATTGCTCTTCATTTATTAATCATCATTGATCATAAAAAGCCTTCATCAAAGCTCTCAAAACTGTTAGTCCTTCATCGACCGGACATAGCCTAACGCTTAGTCGACCTCGAGGCCCCCATTCTCAGCCACTCGGTTTGCTTGACACGCTACCTTCAAACTCTTATCTTATTTTCTAATCTCACGCTTAGCCTCTAGTGCCTAACAACTAGCATAAAAATAAATTACATATTTTTAGAACCATAAAATCAAATCTAATTGTGATTACCAATTTTAAGGTTAAATAATATTAAAAAGCTAAAAAAATAGACTTCAATTAAAAATATAGATAAACTTTTTTTTTCCTTCCGAAAGGGCCAAGATTAAAAATTGGTTTTAGGCCATCAATCTTCTTGAACCGCCCCGATTTTTTGCTTATCATTTTGATCCATAGTTCTTCTATTACTTTTATTCTTTTTGTGTTTCCCATAGTATTTATCTATATTTACATAGAAAGATAATTATTCAATAAAAACAAATGTCCACTCAATATTTCATGACAAATACTCAGCTTGTACTTTACTCTTGCAGTTGCATGTACAATTATTTACTCAATTCTTTATTTAATATTATTGATATTATTTTACCATATGCGCGTCGAGTAACAGAAAATATAGCTGTTATTTCTGCATAAGATTTTTGATGGGAAATTATTTTCCATACCACACAAGATCAGTCAGTCGAGTCTTGGTAGTATTCGTACTTTCGTTTCGTGAATAGTAAATAGTTAAAGCAAAATCCAAGAGTCAAGAAGAAAACCCTCCACTCGAATTTCAACTGTGTGTATGCAGAGAAGAAAAGGATGCTGCGAGCTCCGACTCCAACCAGCCACTCAAATCAAGCCACACCAGAAATGGAGCAGCAGCAGCTACCGCCGCCCCAGTTGAGGTCTTCTTCTTCTTCCTCAGTTTTCAGAAGCCACCACCATCACTTTCATCCTTCTCGACCTGCCATCCTTGATCTCTTCAACCTCTACTTAGGACTGGTAATCTATCTTTAATGTCATATTTGCCCCCTTTTTTGAACAAATATCCCCCAAATTTGTTGCCTTTCTCTATTGCCTTTTTTTCCCATTGTAAAGTTCAATCCCGCCAATTCACTGTTTCTCGCAGAAAAATTCTGGGCAAAAGTCAGATGATTCTATTAGAGAACCTCCGTAAGTTTTGTCTTTTCTTTCTGACATGTATAATTTGGCTGTAGTTTGAAGCACTATTTTGTGCCTGAATTAAATATTTTTCATTGTTTATGAGTTTTATAAGCTTAACAGCTTAACTATATACATCTATCTCCACATTATCTTAGGTAAAAGCAAGGAGTGGTGGGGGTGCGGGGAAGGTCTAATTACCACAGCTATTTAAATGAAAAAACATGAAAAAGTTAGCTTAGTTGATGCAGGTTATATAGTATGCTTTCTTATTCTTTCTTAATTCCTTTTTATGAATTGGGGTTTGTTGGACTTGGTCCTCCATATATTCGGCATCTTATGCACCAAACATTTTATATATTATCTTCCAGTCATATTTCATATCACCGATTCATGAACACAGCAAAGAGGAATTGGGGCTTACCTTTGGAGTTGCACAAGGGCTTTACTAATTATCGGAGAAGAATAAGTTTATTATACCTGCAATCAACAATTCAACATCATTTCTTGCTTCTAGTTAAGAAGAGGACAAAAAGAAATTGAGATTTTTGGTTTTTACGCATCTATGTCTCTCCAGGATAAACTAAATGGAACGGGTTCTAAAGTTACGGTTTAGGGGCGTTTTGGGAATTTGAAACTAGTTAACTCTTTCCTTTTCTTGTTTGGGTATTGGGTGGGGGGGGACTGAATCCCATACTTACCTAATTCATCAACCATTATGTTTTCATGGCAAGAGAACAAAACATTATTTTTATTTCAGATGTTTAATCTTAGAAGCTAGTGCAGATACTTAAATCTATAAATCTAGTAGAATCAGCAGGTAAGATTAAAATGTTGCTCCAAAAGTGAAAGAAGCAGCAGTCTTCGTACACAAGGAGTCAGGTGCTTAGATGATTTGCTCATGTTTCATCTCATTGAATCTGACACTAAGCAATCATTTATGTGGAACTTGAAGTTCCTTTTAAGCATGAAAAGACAGGATTCTTTTTAATTTTGTGAAAAAAATGTGATGACTATAGGCTTATGAAGTTATGTTTTGTCGCACTTGGTAAGTAGCATAATGTGATCTTTAATTATGCTTCTCTTCTCTTTTCAACTTCAAAACCTGTGCATATCTGCTCTATGATGCCAAAAGTCTTATAATTGATTGCACTGATTAAAGAACCAAAGGAAGTCTTATGATTGATTGCTTATGCAAGAGATATACAGGAACAAGACACAAAAGCGAGTAACTGCTCTTAACAGAGAGCTTCCTCCACGAAATGAGCAATTTGTCTTAGATTTTGGACAGCTGCAGAGCCAATTTGCTGTAAGTTTTTTCACTTGGAAAATAATTACTCTGTTAGATCCTTACGTCTTTTATCTTCTATGTGTTACATCTGATAAAATCTAGTAATACATGCTTGTTCTTGTGTCTTACATGTTATCCCAGGACCAGGAACAACTGCGTGCAGTGGCAGAATCTGTTCTTATTTCTCTGGTTATTCAGTGCAGCAGTCACGCACCGCATGCAGAATTTCTTCTCTTCGCCATATGCAGTTTGTCTAGAGTAGGATACATAAACTGGGATTCCTTCTTGCCTTCTCTTCTTTCCTCAGTTTCATCTACGGAGATATCCGCAAGTCAGGGCAATCAGCCATCTGGTGCGGTCTCTTCTGCTAATTTAACACAGTCTGGATTGCTGCCATCTTCCACCGCAATAGTGAGTACCTCTAATTTTCATTCATCAAATCCTGCATCTCCTTTGCCCACTGTCCATGGTATTGGGTCCCCTGTTCAGTCAGCAGCTGAACCATCATCTTCTGCTGCTTTGTCTCCCATGAAGTCTTCTGATGTTAATGGCACTAGCCAACAGTCCATCACAAAAGTGAATTTGTTGACAAGGGATAGTGCTGCAAGCAGTCTGCGACAGATATGTTGCAAAATTATTTTAATCAGTCTGGATTCTAGTCTCAAGCCGGGAACACATGCCGAAGTTTTCCACCATATGTTGAACTGGTTGATTTATTGGGATCAAAAGTTACATGGTGTTGATGAATTTGATTGTCCGAAATATTGGAAACCAGATAAGGCCCTTATTGAGTGGCTACACAGCTGTTTAGATGTTATTTGGCTGCTGGTAGAGAATGATAAATGCCGCATACCGTTTTATGAACTTCTCCGGAGTGGGTTGCAGTTTTTAGAAAACATCCCAGATGATGAAGCTCTGTTCACACTTATTTTGGAGATCCATCGGAGGCGAGATATGATGGCTATGCATATGCAAATGTTGGATCAACACCTTCACTGCCCTACATTTGGGACCCCTCGACTTCTGCCTCAAGCCACTGCAAATTCGTCCGGTGAAGCAGTTACTAATATGAGATATTCACCAATTACATATCCTAGTGTGCTTGGGGAACCACTCCATGGAGAGGTATGTATATGTGATGTCTTATTAGAAAGATGTTAAAATACTGTGTAGAGGCTTACTGATAAAAATGTGAATAGAAAAAAAGAAATTTTAATACGGAATCTGTTTGCTTGAGAATGAAGGAGCAGGTGAGACATCTTCCAGACTGAAAGAACATTTTGACATCAATTTTCAGCAGTCCTCTTAGTTTCCTTAACATCAATAATAATATATGTTCTATCTATGATAGAAAATTCATGTACAACTTTGTTTTCTCCAGTCTTTAGTCGAAGAAGGATAGTAGCGTTCTAATGTGCTTCAATTATTTTTGACTAAATGGTTTTGGTCCCTATGGTATCAAAAAGAAAAAAAAGAAGAAGTTCTAGAACATCACTGTAGTGCTTGATTACTGAAGCTTATTATATATACCACCTTGATGCGTCTGCCAACCTGAGCTTTGGTTAAATTAGTCATGGACCTGTTGCATATCAAAAGATAACAACAACAACAACAGACCCAGCGTAATCCCACAAGTGGAGATATCAAAAGGTAACAAAAAAGAAAAAAAGTGATGGAACTGTTATGTAGGAGTGCAGAAGGGTGGCAAATTTGATTGCTTTTTGATCAATTACTTTTGACATTTAATTGCTTTTTCCAGTAAGACTTGGGCAGTTTGGAATATTAGGATATGATTTCTAGTGACTAGTGCTGAGACCATAGTGAGTGGCGGTTTTAAAAGGAGATAAGGTAGACCTAAAATCACATGGAAGGAAGTTGTCTTGAAAGACCTACAATCTTGGAGAATCCGGTAGATTTAGCGAAAGATAGGGTACAATGGAAGAAATAGATCTTTTTAGGCAATACCAATTAGTTGGAAATATGTTTTAGTCTTGTTAGTACATTTACTTTAGGTCTTATGCTCTCTCGGAGTTTCTTTTAGTCTTATTTGCTAGTGTTGGTAAGTTTGGAAAAGGTTGCAGGATTCTGATTCTAAAACGCTACTGTGTTGTTTTTTTCTTTGATAAGTAAAGGCAAAATGCTACTGTGTTGTTACTCGGAACATATGGAGACTTATGGTGTAGCGGCGGTTTCGCCTTAACTAATGCATTTGGGGGCAGTTCTTACTTTAAATTTGATTTTTCGCTTGTTATGTTCGGACTAATTGGTTACCGTTTTACATTTTGTGTTCAAAGTGCTTTGGTGTCCTAAAATTCGATATAAGTTGGGTATTGTCAGTAAAATGCAGGGATGGTCTTGGTTTTGATTGTGATATTTTGGATTATAGAGGTGGGTTTGGTGGTAGTCTATGGAGGTTAGGCTGGCGTAGCTAATATGTTCTATAGTGACCTATGTCTAATGCCTGTTTTATGTGGTTGGCTATGGGTGAGATAAATGTTACCACATGCACTGGCCATTTCTGATTCTTTAGTTGGTTGAGTGGAGTCTCTCTTTACCTATTCGTCTCTAGTTGATTGGGTGGAGTCTCTCCTTACCTAGTTCAATGGTTCTTTATAGAACTTCATGTGATTACTTCCCGTAATTTATTGGTTCTGAACCCTACTAACTCCTATTAAACCTGATAAATTTACTGAATTTGAACCTTACTAACTCTATTAATTGTAAGGAATGGTGCTCTAACCAAGCAGTCAAAGGAGATCTAATCATGCTTTCTTTAACTCCTGGATGCCTTAGTTAGTGTTCCCATTTTTTGATAATTCTTTCACAAATTTGATACTTGCTTTAAGTTTTTAAGTGTTTTTCTGTATGAAAATTAACACGATTAATTCATTTGGGATAGTTGTAAATGAAGACAGAGCTATTCTAGTTTTAGATAGATTGGCTAGTCGGTTGTAGTATTCATGGCCTGACGATTGCCAACTTAGAAATTCTAAGGACAAATCTCCAACCCCTTTTCATTGGTTTTCAGGTTTAAACATAAAGCGGGATTCTCATGCATTGATTCTAGAAAATAAAGGTTGAAAACATACATGCATGTCTTTTAAAACCTAAAATCTAGTAAGGGGAATTGGGTAGAAGTAAAGGTTTGCAAAAGAAGGATTGATAACCTAAATATGTTCGGGTAGTAATTGTGAACTTCAATTCTAAGTTATATGTGTTAACTTGTGAACTAGATTGACGGTACTAGGCTGTTGGTGAATTGAAAGTAGAAGTAAGAAGGGTAATTTCGACTCTAGGTATGTATGGCTAACTTTAACCTTTGTAAAGTCACCTTGTTTGGTGTACGAGTAATTGGTATGTGCTTACATATGTGGGCTATTTGTGAATTCTTGTGATTAATGTGCCTTGAAAGTTGTTGGTTAAATCTTCCGATATAATGGTGCAAGTAAATGGCAACAAACCAAATGTGTGTGTGTGAATGTATTTATGTGGTAAGAGCTGTGTAACAAATGATGGAAAGAAAGCGTAATTGATGCAATTGAAACAACTATGGTAATGTCATATGTGGCTTGTCGTGGGCAATTATCGTTGTGACTTACATTTTATGCGAGCTGTTGTATATGATGGAAATGGTATGGATGGTTATAGAAATTCTTTGTGAATTGTGATTGCTCGGTGGGATCGGGTTGCACGCCGCAGCACGAAGTAATAAGGTGTGGGTTGTGGTGATAAGGGTGGCCGAGGTAATAAGGGTACCCGAGGTAATAAGGGTGGAAAGTGATCGAAATTACTATTGAAATGAAAATATGCGAAAGTTGTGAAATCATTGATGTGATGAAATAATGTTGAAAGGGGAGAAGGAGAGATTGTGAAACTTGTTTGGCTTTGGTTGTTCCTTTCATGTGCATTTGACTGTTGATTCTATTACCGTTTGTTATCTGTGTATTGATTAATTTTACTTGGGGTAAAGTTTGTTCATACATACCAGTACAATTCAAATGTACTGACGTCCCTTTTGCCGGGGGCGCTACATTCGTGTTATGATTGTAGGTGGTTCCGTAGCAGGTACTTCAGTCCACCGACAGTAGCACTCTCTCACTTCCCGTCGGCTGAATTGGTGAGCCCCTTTCCTCTCGGGGCCCTGCGTGGCTCATACCGCTTTTATTCCGGAGTCTTGTTTTGGTATTTGTGTAAGGTATAGCCGGAGCCTTGTTACCGACAAGTATTGTATCACCCTTTTGTATCCTTAGAGGCCCCATAGACAGGAAATGTGGGTTGTGAACTTATGTAAATATGTATTTTGTATGTTGGGCGATGTAAGCTGTAAACCACGCTAAGTAACCATGTATGTTATGTACGTTTTGTAAAAAGGTGTTTAAATTATAAATGGCCATTCCCTTGGATTAATGAGTAATGAAAACACGGGGTAACACGCGGGATCGGAAAGGCACCCAGGTCCGCTTGACTGGGGCTACCCGGTCGAGCGCCGGTTATGTCCCTCGGTTTTGGGACGTGACACAATGGCAATCCTCAGGGGTTGGCCTGGTGGCAATAGACCTGAGCCTTGGGGTTTGCTTCCGTTCAAGGTCTCAAGTTCGAAACCCACTGGGTGCAAACAATTTCTGAGGGCCATCGGACTGGGTAAAAACCTGAATTAACCGTGGTGCACTTGCGGGAAACTCCTTGCCGAGGGCCTGTGCACCCCCGGGATTAGTCGGGGCTCTTAGAGACTCGGATACCTGGTGCAAATAAAAAAAAAAGGCAACAATGGCTCTGATACCATGTAGATTTTGAGAAGAAGAAAATGCTTGTTGTATTTATGTGTATGTTTACATCCCATGAGCAAGGGAATTTATACAAAGCTCCTAATGCTAAGTAAGGAAATAAAATAAATCTATACAACCAATCCATCTATCAAATCAAATCAAGTAAAATCAGATCTCCTAAATATAATTAAATCTTCTGAAATCATACTAATCAACAGTTATTTTCTTGTGGGGTTTGCTGGGGTTTGGTCGCCGGAGGGTGTAGGATCCTGTAGTGGTGTTGGTTTTAGCACAACACTAAGGGAAACGTAGGTGACACAATAACAACCCTAGAAGTCGCCAGAAATTGACGCACGAAGACTGTCTGGCGGAGTTCTCTTTCCCATATGTTTCGAACGCTCTATACCATGTGAGAAATATAGCACGGAAAAGTTTAAATGATTATGTCTAAAGTATTGTACAATACCCTATTTATATACAGTGATCACATAATAATAGGTATTTACTTCCCGATATAGGACACTATACATTACTAACTATTTAACAATTTATCTATCATTTCTCTCTACTATTTAACCTTGTTTCATATTGCTAGTGGTATAGTTTCCTGCCTAATTAAGAATTCTTTAAGCAATCCTTGCTTTGGTACTTCTGGCGATACTGTTGTTGTACGTATCAGGAAGTGTTTAGATGATTAGATTTTCTCAATAAGGGCCTTGTTTTGTTAGTTTCTTTTGTGTGTCCATCTCAAGTTATTTACTATTAATCCTTTAGTTCATAAGAGCTGCTGGCGTCGCATGAGAGAATTCTCTTTTCCAAGGCATGGATGATATAGGAGACTATATTGCAAGCTAAAAGTTTTTGCTTGCAAATCTAAAGAAGGGACAAGTCTTTTTATTTATTTTTGGGGTGTGGAGGATTTGAGTCCCTATGAATAAAAAATTCTGAAAACACACTCATTGTGTCGGAACTGCTTGTACTGTTAGCTTTGGGAGTCGGACTATTATTAATATTTTTATTTTTATCATTATTATTATTATTGTTATTTATTTATTATTATTATTATTACTATTACTATTACTACGGCTACTACTTTCTCTTGATACCGGTAGTGTCCAAGCCAGCTTGGACGCACTTCCATTTTTTCATCTGGTACGTGCTATCTCCCCATAAGTAGAGTTATAGGGTAACTTTTCTCACCAAGGCTTAGGCAGACCGGAAGAAATCACCAAGTGTTTTTGATTCGAATAGTGGTCTCCCATTTTTTTTTCCGTTTCACTTTATTGACCAGTAGGCCACGTCTTGGTTGCCCTTTGGAGTCAGATTATCTGCGGCTTAGGTTAATGAAAAGATAGTACAGGCAGCCACCAAGTGAACTGTATGCTATAACTATTGTCACCCATTCAAGTCCTTGCAAATCACATTTACATTTTCCTCCTAATCTTTAGGACGGGGGTTCTAGGTGATAGTGATACACAGAAATCAAGTTACAACTCTTTATCTTATACACTTAGTCGAATCAGATTGTTAAATCATATTGGAGGCATATTCATGTATGCTGAGCTACTTATCTCAGTCAGAAGTGCTGCATCGGAAACGATGTCTGACCAAGAGATGAAATATGTAACTCGAGCTCCAAGGCCAGTTTCAGTCTGCTTGAAACAATTATAGCATATAATGCCTGTATCAGTTTTATCTATTTGTTTGTGCTAATGTTTATCTGTATACCGCCAGACCTTTATGTATCTTACATCGACCAGCGGTTATATCTTGAGGATATTCTGTCACTTGTGCAAAAGCTGATCTGTAATGCCTCTCTTTTATAGTTAAAAGAATCTTGGTGGTGTGTAAACTTACTTGCATTTATTTGGAAATAGGATCTTGCAGCATCCATTCAAAAAGGGAGTCTGGATTGGGAGCGAGCTTTGCGTATTCTAAAGCATGCTCTTCGTAACACTCCATCGCCAGACTGGTGGAGGCGTGTGCTTCTCGTGGCTCCCTGTCACAGGCTTCATGCCCAGGCTCCAACTCCGGGTGCTGTTTTTACATCGGAAATGGTTTGTGAAGCAGCGATTGAAAGAATTGTTGAATTATTGAAGTTGACTAATTCAGGCAACATTCTCAAACTTCAAACTCTGCCTGAGATTGTGTTAGCAATTGCCAAATTTGTACTCTGTTTTTTCCCTTCTCTTTCTTATGATGTTATTATCAATTTGGTTAGCGTATTTCCAACATGATGCTTACCTTTTATATCCTGATTAAAAGAGTTGTAATATTTATTGTCTTATGCAAGTAAATTATGTTAATCTGATACAGAACAAAAAGTACTGCTTTTCACAGTTGATTCAGAAATGTCTATCCAAGGGCATGGCATAAAGCAATGTGCCTATGCTTTGAAAGAAAAGTACAAGAAGACCTGAAAGTGTTTTTCAAAATTGTTGCACTATATCGGTTTATCTTGTCTAACTTTGACAATAAAATGTGCTGCTTGGTGTTTGCTGTGGGTGAGAAATGAGAACTGTTCTCCTGGATGTGTGCCTCTAAGGAAAGGTCCTCTTGCATACTTGGTCGCATAATATGTCCGCTCTTAGATAATGTGTGTTTAGTTAGTATATTGTTAACTTTAATGATTTACTCTGCTTCCTCGTAAGTGCTTTCCACCTTTGTAATGGACTTAGTTTGATAGCTTTTATATGTTCTTCTTACTTTCTGCAGAAATCAATTGTTGGCAGGAGTGGCTTATCTTCTCAGATATATTCTTTTTTCTCGTGAAAAGTGGATGCGTTGATTTTGTGGAGTTTGTGGACAAGTTAGTATTGCGTCTTCAAGAGGGTGATCAACAAATACTTAGGACGAACCATGTTACGTGGTTACTTGCACAAATTATTCGGGTTGAACTAGTGATGAATGCTTTGAATACAGACTCAAGAAAGGTTTTCCATCTTAACTTTATACTGATCACTTTTTAAAGATAAAGAGTGACATAAACTGATTGTACTTTAATACAATAGCGACCTTGATGTTTTTGGTGCTAGTTGATTGTTTTTTTCCTTCATATTTATCTGTCTCTGGTTTTCGAGATTTCCTAAAGAATGATCGCGTAGTGGAAATGGCCCTCCACCATGGTGTGGTTCCAGACACCAAGGGGGCAAGTTGGAAAAGCCGCTGTTGG
>MU770978.1:29354-73844 GCA_026770625.1 Nicotiana glauca | reverse complement strand
GGTGGGTGGGTGGGTGGGTGGGGTTGAAGTGTACCATAGTTTAAAAAGAAAATTCCTCCTCCGGATGCAGAACCAGAAATCCGTCATTGGCAGTTCCTTTCACGTTTAAAAGCATTAGTATCTCAATCTTCTTGTACCTTTTTATTTTTGATTTTCTTCTTCCCGCGATTCATTAAGATATAACTTTGAGTAATTAACATAAGTTTTTGATGTTTGAACCAATTGTAGTATCTTTTTGGTGACTCACAATTTGCTGTTAGGTGGAGACAACCAGAAAAATTCTTTCGTTCCATAAAGAGGAGAAAAGCTCTGATCCCAATAATCCTCAAAGTATCCTACTTGATTTCATTAGTAGTTGTCAGAACTTGCGCATTTGGACACTAAATACAGCAACAAGAGAATACTTGAATAACGAGCAGCTACAAAAGGGAAAGCAAATTGATGAATGGTGGAGACAGGTTAACAAAGGTAATCCTTTCATTTGACTGTACCAGTTTAAAACATGTTCGTTCATTTCACAACAGATTTTAGATTCAACAAATAATGTGTAAACCAACAACATATCTATTGCCTCTCCCCTCCTCTATATTGGCTGCTTTTGTTTTTTGATGTTAAGGTCATTATTTCTTCTCTTTTGGGTCATTATTAATTTCATGTTTTGTCCTCTAATCTTACCAATTCCACCAAAAAATGAAAATGGACTGTGAGCACAGATAACTAGCCAAAACCATAATGCCACTTCTGTTGTATTCAAGTTATTAAGGTGTTAAGACTTTTGGAGTTAGTGAGGCTGAAATCATTTTGCTGAAGGGTTATATCTGATCACCACAAACCTAGGAAGATTCAAGGAAATTGAATTTGAACTATTTAACCCACAAGAACTCCTTGAAACAGGTAGAAAAGCAATAGAAGGGATAGATGGATTAGGAACTAGGCTTGAACGAATACAAAAACTCAACTATAAATTAGTTGAACCCGTGCAAACACTACAATAATCACTAATCAAAGGACAGAAGAAAAAAGGGATCAAATCAGATAATGAATGCAATTAGTAAACCCCAAGTAACAATTACAAGATATATCCAAGAGGGAAGGTAAAGGAACTCATACATGATACTAGAAACAGACCAAATAACAATCAGTTACAAGATATAATGCAATGGAGAAGGGGAATAAACTCATACATGAATTATGTAACATGTTGTAATCTAAGAGGGGTTAATTGGAGAGAAATGGGACAAACCCCCAACTCACAAAGAGTATTCATTTTCATAATTTCATAACTAGGTAATGAAAAATAAACTCTAAGATGACCCTTTATACTAAGGGTGTGTTTGGTATGGAGGAAAACATTTTTCAGAAAATATTTTTCAACTTTTCCATGTTTGATTGGTTTAAATGTTTTGGAAAATATTTTCTCCATGAACTCATTTTTCTCCAATTGGAGGAAAATGTTTTCCCTATAAAGACGAGGGAAATATTTTCCAAAACTATTTTACAAGCTTCCCCACCTTCTTTTCCTACTCCACTAACCCCTACCCTCAATCCCGCCCACCCCCAGCCCATAGTGTTTGCCTAAATTATATATTTTCCAAAAAGATATTTTCTACTCACGAACCAAACACTAAAAAATATTTCACGAATTTTTTTTTCCACTCACCAACCAAATATGGAAAATAGTGATTTCCAGGAATTCATACCAAACACACCCTAAGTCTAATTTAATAGCTAACGTTTACCTTATTTAATTACCTTAAACTAGGCCTAAAAATAGATGGGGCCGAATTACATAAATCTGGCTGACCCAGTAGCCTTGGGGATAGCGGATGATTGCTTGTAATCGTGGATCCTGCCAGCTGCTCCATCTTCGCAATCGTGGTTCTGCCTCGCGATTGCTGCTTTACAACACACAACGAGCACATAAATAGTATTTCACAGAAATTGTTTTTATAATATAATGCTCAATAAGATCAAAATAAATATTCAACAACAACATACATCTCAACATAAGCTACACTTAGGACTTGTCATAAACAGTAGTGCAGAATATTAATTAAGCACCCCGACAAGTTCACGACAGCATGCGCAATGCTCCAAATCTATCATGGAAGGATACATAGTGCCCCAAACATATTACGGTAGCGAAAAAAATAATTTCCAATGCCCCAACGCCATGGCATGAAGCCACCCCACACCACAAATCATATACTACTTCTGTCCCAATTTATGTGGCGGAGCTCGGCTTTCGAGAGTCAAACTTCTTACTTTTGAATGTGAATTCTGACATAGAATCTTTAAGTTTTTTGAAACAAAATTTACATATTTGGAAACTACATATAAAGTAATATAATCACAATAATTAATAATTTAAAATATTTAAAAGGCATAAAACAATTCCAGCCAAAGAAAAACTCGTTTCACTCTCAAAATACGAATTTCGCCCAATAAATTGGGATGAAGGGAGTATTAAATAATTTTTATATTTCTCAACAAAATAATATACATGCGGCTGGTTCAAATACCACTGATTATGCCAAGCATACGTTTGTCCCAATGCTTGAACACAAACACATTTTTAAAATGGGTTTTGAAAAGCAAACATCAAAGCTTAAAGTCTCACCTACCTCAATTTGAGATTAGAGCAACCTTTCCAATAGCCCATAACTATACTATTAGGTTTCTAGATCACCTCAAACTACACAAAAATGGATTTAGAATGGTCAAAACCCTTGGGATGAACATTCTCTTAATTTGTAAAACAAGACAAACTCGCTGTCAAACATTGACCCAAAAAGTTAAATATGGTCTAGGGGACTAAATTCCCGAACCATGTCCACCAACAAACTCTCCTCGGTCACAGGATTCTAGAACACTAGTCAAAATTAAATTTTAATAACGTTTGCCCTTTTAAATTGATGATTTAGGCTGAAGATTCCTAGGACTAGACTTTTCTCAATTTCTCAAAATTTCCCCTGTGTTTCTACCATTAATTTTCTTCATAAGCACATAATAAACTCAAATAAAAGTTTAGGATAATTACCTTGATACTTTGGGTTGACATTTCCTATTTTTATCCCCTTTCTCTTTCTCTTTTTCTCCCTTTCTTTTCTTTTATTTGTCTGCGTTTTCCCCGTTTTGCGTTTCTGATTTGGGTCGAAACCAGCGACTCCCTTTCCCCTTTTTCCAAGCTAACTCCTTTTTCTCTTATTTGTTTATTAAATTTTGTCTTCTTTTGATTAAATTACAAAATAACTTCCCGCAAACTAAATTGGGGTTATTGCATTTTCCCCAACTTAAAATAACGTTTGTCCTCGAACGAGTTAAAAGTATACCTTACATCTCGAATAGCTACACTTCTTGCTTCGCATGTCTGCATAGAAACCTCTGTCGGATGTTTGCACCATAACACTTTCACTGAAAGCAACCTTCTTCTACCTCAATTGTCGCATTTGTCTATTAACATTGGATATTATACCTTCCTCGTAAGTTTGATTTTCATCTAGTTTCACCGCTCGAGTTGAACACTCTCGTCATGAACATATCGTCTAATCACAAACTCAAAACATAGGATGTACGGTCAAACATTTCGATATCAAAGTAAGTCTCAATGCCACTAATCCAATACGATCAATATCTCATACGAACTATGAGAATGTATAGGAGAAAAATCTATTATTGATATTTTGTTTAATTATAATACAATGGGCCCTATTTATACCATACATATCATACTCCTATTCTATGTGGGACTAAGACTAATTCATATTATTTACATGACTATCTAACACTCCACCTCAAGCCGGTGCATACAAATAGTATGTACCGAGCTTGTTACATATGTAACTAATACGAGGATCAGTAAGGGACTTGGTAAAAATATTTACAAGCTGATCATTCGACTTCACAAACTTTGTAGCAATATCTCCCGAGAGTATCTTTCCTCTGATGAAGTGACAGTCAATCTCAATGTGTTTAGTTCTCCATGGAACACCAGATTTGATGCAATATGAAGGGTAACTTGATTATCACACACAAGTTCCATCTTGCTAATCTCACCAAATTTCAGCTTATTAAGCAAATGTTTGATCCAAACTAGCTCACATGTTGCCACAATTATTGCTCGATAGTCTGCTTCTGCACTAGACCGAGCAACCACATTCTGTTTCTTGCTCTTCCAAGACACCAAATTACCGTTTATTAAGAAGGTGATCATGCCCGGTGAACATCTGAGTAACGAGCAATTTGCTCATGGCTTCGATCGTCAAACAATAATCCTTTGCCTGGAGCTGATTTTATATATCGAAGAATGCGGACAACTGCATTCCAATGGCGATCACAGGGAGAATCAAGGAACTAACTTTCCACACTCACAGGAAAATAGATGTCTAGTCTAGTTACTGTGAGGTAATTTAATTTACCAAGCAACCGCCTATATCTTGCGGGATCGGTAAGCGACTCCTCCTGTCCTGGTAGAAGTTTAAAATTCGAATTGTAGGTGTGTCAACAGGTCTACAGCCTGTCATTCCTGTCTCCTCAAGAATGTCTAAGGTATACTTCTGTTGTGAGATTCTTGAGGAGACAGGAATGACAGGCTGTAGACCTGTTGACACCCCTATGGATCCAAATTCTAAATTTCTGCCATGACAGGAGGAGCCGCTTAACGATCCTGCAAGATATAGGCAGTTGGTTGGTAAATGAAGTGGAAAGTCAGTTTCTTGATTCTCCATGTGATCGCCATTGGAATGCAGTTGTCCGCATTCTTCGATATATAAAATCAGCTCCAGGCAAAGGATTATTGTTTGACGATCGAAGCCATGGGCAAATTGTTGGGTACTCAAAGGCTGACTGGGTAGGATCACCTTCTTATAGACGTTTTACGTCTGGATATTGTGTTTTATTAAGAGGTAATTTGGTGTTTTGGAAGAGCAAGAAACAGAATGTGGTTGCTCGGTCTAGTGCAGAAGCAGACTATCGAGCAATGATTGTGGCAACATGTGAGCTAGTTTGGATCAAACATTTTCTCAAGGAATTGAAATTTGGTGAGATGAGATCAACAAGATGGAACTTGTGTGTGATAATCAAGCTGCCCTTCGTATTGCATCAGATCCGGTGTTCCATGAGAGAACTAAATACATTGAGATTGACTGTGTCACTTCATTAGAGAAAAGATACTCTCAGGAGATATTGCTACAAAGTTTGTGAAGTCGAATGATTAGCTTGCAGATATTTTCACTGGCCCTCGTATTAGTTATATATGTAACAAGCTTGGTACATATGATTTGTATGCACCGGCTTGGAGGAGTGTTAGATAGCTATGTAAATAACCCTAGTCCCACATGGAATAGGAGTAGAATATTTTATTGTGTATAAGTTATAAATAGGACTATTGTAAAATACTTAGTAGAATATCAATAATAGATTTTTCTCCCGTGCATTCTCACAAGACCAATTAAACTTGAATTTCGATGACGATGTCCATTTTGTTAATTTATGCTAGTCAAACTAAGAACGGCAGTCTAAGCGCAATGGTAAGAATTGTCGTTGTGTGGCTAGGAAGTTATGAGTTCAAAATATAGCAGTGTTGTCAAAGGCGCGCTTAAAGCGCGCTTAAGCCCTGAAACAAAGCTCAAAACACGTTGAGCGCTTCGCCTCGCTTTGTGGGCGCTTTAATGTCGCATCAAAGCTCTAAGGCATACTTTTCCTTGCCAATGAGTGTAATTCTTGAAAAGCGACCTTAAACAATTGATATTTCACTTTATCGTATTTTTTTTTCAATTTCTTTGTCCATATATTTGTTATTCATGCTTATAATGATTAGTCTTGGACTACATGCATATTTTTACTTTTTCTCCAGTTGCGCCTTTTTTCATTAAAGCCCACGCTTTATTTGCGTATTGCGCTTAAAGCCCCAACGGACCTTAGAGCTTTTTTGCGCTTTTCGCCTTTGATAACACTGAAATATAGTAATAATCCCTTGCAGAAAGTAAGGTAAGACTACTTGCGGTAGACCCATTTTGATATGTCCTTTCCAGAACCCTGGGGACAGGGGAAAATTTAGGGAACCTGGCTACATATACCCTGTACTATTGAAAATAGTTTAGATGTATCCTCCGTTTCATTATGTGGTTATTTTCGGACCCTACTGTTATGCTGTGGTACACATATACCCTCATTTTGGACGGATTTCCACGTGATTAAAAAGGCGCATCCCCTATTTAAACCTAGTTCACGTAAACATTGTTCATTACCCCCCCCTCCCCCAAACCCCCCAACCACCACACACACACACAACCCGCCTGCCCACAAACCCAAATCACTTATAAAAAGCCCGTGCATGAAAATGAACTCTTGTTTCACCTCTCTCACTTTGTCAAATTATGCGAAAAAAAGAAGATTGAAAACATATAAAATTACTGTTGGAATCTCAAATTCCTTTTTCTATTTGGATTTTGAAAACTTCTCTCTTTTCTTCCTCCGCTTCCAACCAAGAGATTGTGAGTTCGAGTCTCCCCAAGAGCAAGGTGGGAAGTTCTTGGAGGGAAGGATGCTGAGGGTCTATTTGGAAACAGCTTCTCTACCCCTGGATAGGGGTAAGGTCTGCGTACACACTACCCTCCCCAGACCCCACTAAGTGGGATTATACTGGGTTGTTGTTGTTCTCTTTTCTTCCTTTTCACTTCACCAGTATACCCACCTTGTAGCTTTCCCCTTCTCAATGCTTTGAACCCCAAATCGCTCCTGGGTATAGCCAAAGCTTTACCGAAGCACCCAATTTGCTTTCGCACTTGAGAAGGATCATCATCATAGAAAGTCGGCAAAACTATTTGATTTAGCTTCTCCCTGCGTTCAAATTTTAACAGAACAATGGTGAACGACATGGAGCTAAATCAACTTTCCGAAATAACTAACAAAGCTCCTGATGGTGCAGCGAAGTAGTCCGTAAGTATTATTCCAACAATGCCACAAGATTCCAGTTTAGGGAAAAGGACGGCGATGCTCTAGTCACCCGTCGCATTCGATTTATGGGAAGAAACTGGTTGACGCAGTCGTGATCATGCTCTTCTTCCTTATCAATTGATATAAGGGTTCTTTTACGTCCAGGTGCTTTTCTTAATTTTGGGGGACTTTGGGTCGGGTAATGGGTAATGTTTAAGTGAACCGGGTTAAAACATTGGGATGGGTCTTTTTAATCCCATGCAGCCACGTGGCACTCAGTCCAAAATAAGGGTATATTTGTACCATAGTATAATGGCAGGGTCCGAAATAACCACATAGTGAAACGGAGGATATATTCAAACTATTTTCAATAGTACAGGGGTATACTTGGCCCTTTACTGTTATATTAATCAAACTAACTTTTCAACCATCATTTGATATTTTCTTTCCTTGTACTCAATATATAAAGCCCAACTAATATCTTAAGCTCAGTGTCTAGGCAAGTGACATCACATAAAGGGGACTACGAGTGTAATTTGGTTCTCATGCAATATTGGAGTACCTCTTTTTCAAGGGCAAGCAGCAATCAAGCTGCTGAACCCAAACTTAAGATACTTTCCATGTCCAGTGGAGCTCTATCTAGGCTTTAGTTTGGTAACTCATGAGGAACTGAGCAGAACCTACTTGGGTTGAATTGGTATGCTGCTCTCTCAATGCATCCTAGTCTCTGTCCTGTGGATGGTGAGCTTGTGTTCTTAACATTTAGTATTGCTCAAACCTTTTTCCGTCTATGTGAGTCAGAGGGGTCTTCTCTTCTCTGTTGTGCTTTCATGCAGCCAATTCTAGTGAACATAGAGAGGTCTTTATGTTTATACTAGGTTTGGATGGAACTGGGCATCTCTTCCGTTTCTAGCTATGGAGTATTACTTCGCCTATCCAAACCCTTCTCCTTTGAGATGGCTTTTGATTATCATCTTTTTTTTCATTTCCATAAATCAGGAGAACGCATGATGGATTATATGAATTTGGATGATAGATCAATTGGGATGTTTTGGGTTGTGTCCTACACAATGGCCCAGCCTGCTTGTGAAACTGTGATGCACTGGTTAACCTCCGCTGGGGTTACTGAGCTTTTACCTGGACCAAATTTGCAGTCTAACGAGAGGTTAATGGTGATGCGTGAAGTTAGCCCGCTGCCAATATCATTGTTATCAGGATTTTCCACAAATTTGTGCTTGAAACTGGCTTTTCAGATGGAAGAATCAATGTTTTCTGGACAGGTACTTACTATGGTTTCCTCCTGTTGGTCTTTTCCAAAAGTAAAAATAAAAAAGAATTTTTTTTCTCAAGCTTATGGATCTCAAGATCACCGATCAATTCATCTACATGCCTTCTATATATATATATATATAAAGTTCAGTACTCATGAGCAATACTATATGATTTTGTCAATGGATTGGTAGGTCTCCCTTGCCCACTCTTTCTTGTGGTTTTATTTGCTTTGATCATGTTGTTTGGAAGGGATATTATCCGTTCACATTTACTGCAGCTTTATTATCATACTAACTCCACTCTGACTGAGAGCAAGCCAGTATTTCCCTGTTCCCTTTTTCTTTTGAAGGTTCATTGTACCAGTTGTGAATGCTTAATATCATTCTATCATTTCATTGCAGGCTGTGCCTAGCATTGCTGTGGTTGAAACATACTGTAGGTTGATGCTCATTTCTCCCCATTCGTTGTTTCGCTCACTCTTAACTGTAACTTCTCCTCTTTTCCCTCCTAATATTCCTTCTTTGGTATTTAATTTGTTGGCATGCCACTGCATTTTCTCCGGAACTACATTCATTGTGTTAATCCAGTAAGCGAAAGAAACCTCCTGAGAATGTCACTACTGGTTATGTGCCAAATTTGCTATAATATCTGTATAAGTTACTTTATCATGGTTCAATACTATTTTGCTTCGCAACAGTCTAAAAGGCAAAGGCTATTGTTGAGTTTCTCCACCAAATATAACTTATAGATTCCTCTGATTTCAGACATCACACTCTAGGTTGAGAACAAGTATTTATGAAGAATCTGTTGCTTGCTCCTCTCACTGTGTCTCCGTTAAAAGTCTGAAGTGAAATCCTCAGATGAGCAGCATGTCCCCAAAACTATGTTTCTTTGTATTTTAGGCCTTCAACTAGTTGGATGTATTAAATTCATCAAGGAATAAAATACCATGATTGGATAGGCACAAAGCATCCCTTGATAGTATTTTACCATTATGAAAGGTGATGGCTAGCATTGTTTTTAAAAGCGAAAAGCACAAAAAATTGACGAGATACCTAGGACTTTGAAGTGAAAAGCGAGAAGTAAAGCGCAGAATTCACGACATTAAAAGAATACCAAACATTTATGAATTCAGTACTATAATGATTAACCTGCAATTACAGTAACTAATTTTTAGTATCTGATTTACAATAACATTGGTATTAATCTTACTCCTCAAAGTTGAGATTCAAAGAACAGACCCTTTCTTATAGAGATCGCTTTGCCTGTAGTTGTTTGAAGTGCTTAGTTCTATGAAGTGCATGGTTTCAGTGATGAAGTGATAACCCTTGCTTCGCATCGCTTCATCTCTTTAAGCAACAAAGCGATGGCTTTTAATAACACTGGTGGCCACTCAGGCCGTACTCTGCAATGATTTTTTACTTCCCAAATATTATTTGAAATTTAAGCTGGTGTTTCATGAAAGCACTTCACTGAAAGAGATGGTATTTTACAGGTTGTAAACACTTTAGAGTTGATGCTAGTATAAGAATTTGCCGAAGATCAAAATAAGCTGAAATTTCGTAATGATTTTTGATTGTCTTTGCATCACTGACATTAACAATCATTCTCTATCTTGTAGATATAAGAATTGTTTTTGGGGCTGTAATAATGTGAATGGTTTTGGTGTGCCTTTATGCAATGAATATGTTACATGTGTGGCACTTTAAGTGCTTATTCGG
The DNA here is from genome assembly GCA_026770625.1 of Nicotiana glauca. Taxonomy (NCBI): domain Eukaryota; kingdom Viridiplantae; phylum Streptophyta; class Magnoliopsida; order Solanales; family Solanaceae; genus Nicotiana; species Nicotiana glauca. The sequence continues at coordinate 63,915 of MU770978.1, read as the reverse complement.
TCAAGTAGCGGAACTTTTGTCCTGCTGTGCGATGTCATTAGCTTGTTCTCGGCCCTAGTAATCATAAAACTGGAATTTTCTGTGTTTCCATAACACACATTTTATGAGTTAATTTTTACTTATCCGACTTGATCATCTCTTTGTTATTGTTTTGTAATGTACGAGCTATTTATTGTTACTATTATTACTATTAGCCATCTCTGTCGTACTACTACTAAGTAGAGAGAATCCAAACCAATTTATTATTGCTGTAAGCAAGATTAGATCTTTGGTATTAGTCGCAGATTCACATTAATGGATAGTCCAAATTATCCCCTTTTAATGTCAGTGTTTATACAATGTAATATACCAAATTATATATTTTTGAGTATTTTTGTTTCTTTTGGGATTAGTTAAGAATCTTTTTTTTTTTCCTCTTAAGATTTTGAGCAAAGAGTTATTATATTCATAATGCTGTTGCAAATGCGAAAAGCATAAGCGGTCCACATCGAGAAATGTAAATTTAGACATCGAAAAGTGTGTATATAGAAATTGTCGGCTTAAGACATTTGTATTCATTTTCTCCAACCTGTTCTCCTTTTTTCTCTATTTTTCCACATGATATCAAAGCTTTGGCGAGAAATTATGTGATGTTCGTGAAGATATTGTTGTCGTGCAATTTTATGACGGTCACATCTGATTGAGGTTTTGTTGTCTTCTGTGAGCTGCTGTTCTCAAACCAGCACCACCATCAGTTTTTGGACATTTGTGAGAGCATAACCCAAGAAATGAGCTACCATGGAACCTCAACTTACTATAATAGGAACCTTGACACGCCTCGAGAACTGTATGAGATTTGCCCACATGTGCCAGTGAGTGCAGCTTATTCGACTACTTTCATCCCACGACTCCAGCACTCTGTTGATCGACTTATAAATTTGATTCAACTCATTCTAATTTCATCTCTTGTCAGTGCAAAAGACCCTAGACCGATGAAGGGCCAAGAGCTTATCAGCGAGATTTTCTCAGTGAGTGAAGGTCACAAGCCAATTCCCCAATGTCTATTAAACTAAGGTGGTAGTGCAGAAAAAGTGAATTCACTCTGGGATTGGTAGTCCCAGGGGACTTCACTATTTCTTTCTGCACGGTGGAAATGGACTAAGATTTTTGCACTTGCCCAGCTGATTTTCAGAAGCTTTTGACTGGTTTTAATTTTTTTTTTCCGGTTACTCAGAATTTCACCACGAGTTTGTCATTGTCTCTCACTGTGATAAAATTTTTGGCATCATCTTGGTCGACTTGAACTTTTGACTCTATGCATGCCAATTCTAGAATTTTCTGGCTGCTAGAGACCTAATTAAGCTGCCTTCAATCAATTATTTTGGGTGTTTATCGCATTTCTCAGCCACTGCTAGTCACTTTTCCGGCATCATAGAAGTTGAGTCATTGTAGTAACCCTTTCCATTCAATTTCCGGTATCCTTCAATGAGTATCGGACGGTTATCAGGCTAGCTATTTTCATTATGGTGAATTTCCAATTTCCCACAGCTTGATAAGCATGCTCGTTCCTCTGAACAGCAAATGCTTACTGAATGTGTTTAGTTGGTTCAATCAGGCCCCTGTATCTAGCTGTGAGAACTTTTTGGATTGTGTCTTCTCCTTAGCTTTAGATTAGTTTTTGTATATGAGCAGACACCATCAAGCAGTATTGTAATTTTTTATCTTTTACTCTGCATCTTCTTGATGCTTATTAATGCTAATTCCCTTGCTTCTTCAAACAAAAACAATGTTTGGGGTTGGTTTTATCTATTTTGTACGGATATTAATAAATGAGATAGTTAGAGGAACAATGAGCATCTTATTGAGACCTAGAAGAAGATGGCTCAAATCAGGACCAAGTTGAATCAAACAAAAGTAGCGAACGCCAGCCAACAGCTGTAGTGATATTCTTCAGCTCGTCTTAAATCGAAAAGATGGCGTGGAATCAACAGTTAAAACAGTAGGAAGTGGCTAGAAATGAGATTCCTTATTTGTCGACTATTGTTGAGGTCAAAGACATTAATGGAGTGAATGAAGAAGTCCTGAAAGATGAAGAACCTGAATATAAGGTCAGCGGAGAAGGATGATAAAATGGGTGCTACGCCATTACTCCTAAAACTAAGACCATCGCTCCTAAAACTAAGGTGATTGGCATTACAGGTTAGAAAAAAAACCAGAAGAAGGGAAAGCAAAAAGGTGTGGGAGGATTAGAGGAATTGGGAGAAAAGAGGGTGAGAAGGGTGGGGTGGATAAAGGGGTCAACTAAGAATATGGGGATTTTGGTATACTCGAAGAAAATGTATCTGGAGAAGTAAACTGAAATAATTTACAAAGATTGAGAACCCTATGTTTCACGAGAGGTATTCTCCAGCATTTCTGAAATAATGCCAGAAGTAAAAGATGTCTATGATGGAGTTAAGGAAGTAGTTACTCAACTTCATCGAGAAGGAGGGTGGATGTTGGGGTTATTTCAAAGTTCAACAAAAATAACTAATATGCCGTGTGCGTAGCAGGCAACTTTTAACATATTGAAGGGCTGCAACAATGTCATACTGCTGTAGGAACGGGTTAGGATTAGGAGACTTGGGAGGTAAGAGAGGAAACAGAGGAGGATTATGTAAGGGCAAAGTTAACTGAGAGAGGTATGAGGAAGTTGGAGACAGGATGAGAGAGGCCAGTTGTGAAGTGTGCGACAGAAAAAAGCGATTCACAAATATAGGAGATATTTTGTTAAGCAGCATTATCGAAGACATAGTTAAGTAAATAAATGTGTGCTTTCTCTAGCTTAAGCTTTTAGGAGATGGTCAGGCCATTCAGTAAGTATTATTGCCTATGCTACACCCTACACCAACATGACTCAATGCAAGTGCCTTTCCTTTTCTTTTACATAAATAAAATTAAGTAGCTCATAACACAGTCTTACTGTAGCATAGGCCTTCCTCAGGCTTTGTCCTTCACCTGTAGGCAGTGACTTCCTTTCACTATCCCCTCTGCAAACAGTGTAGTTACTATACTAGTCAGTTTTAGTACCAGAATAGTGACGTTATTGTAGAAGCACTTAAGTTCCGTATTCTATCGTTCAGTGGGTTGTTCATCTTTTGATGGGAAATCGGTGTAATATGTTAGCGAATTTCCTCTAGTTTCTTGCTAATTTGGATTAATTGTGGCTTCCCATTATGGAATGCTGCTTGGATTTCTTTCTAGGCAGTTTCATTTTCTTGGTAGGAGACTTGGTTAGTCTAACTTGTGTTTTTGTTTGCACACTTTTCTACTGGAGTTCATTACGTTTTGCTCTTGATGCAAACTTCTATTGCAGCATCTGACATCGAGGAATCCCACCACATTGACCAAGCCTGGAAACACGATCTTGGTGTTTGAAATTCTTAACTATCGTTTCCTTTCACTCTACAGGTGAGTGAAGTTACTCATCTTGGGAATTCATCAGTTTCTTCTCTATTATCTATATTCTCTACTTATGTCTGTGACTGATGATCAATGTTGCTTTTACTAAAGAATAGTACATTCACATTTGTACATATAGATAGCATTACCATCTTTTTGCACCTCCTCAATTGTTTGGATTCTGTAACTTGATTCTCTAAATAACTGATAAAAAATAAAGTCAATAAACTTCTTGCCTTTTCTAGGTATCAAGGCAAGAGCAAGACCTTGATGTATGATGTCACCAAAATGATTTCTACACTGAAGGGAAAACGTGGAGATCATCGCATTTTCCGATTGGCTGAGAATTTATGTATGAATCTGATTTTGTCGTTGAGAGATTTTTTCTATGTGAAGAGGGAAGGGAAGGTAGGAATATTTCTCCAGCTGAACTTTTGTGAATGCTCTGTAACTCAAATTATAACTTTTTCTGAGCTACTAAATGCATGTGCAGGGTCCAACTGAGTTTACTGAGACTTTAAATAGAGTAACAATTGTTACTCTTGCAATCATAATCAAAACTCGTGGAATCGGGGAGTTTGATCAGTTACTGTATCTTCAGACAATGCTAGAACAGATTTTAGCAACTAGCCAGCATACCTGGTCTGAGAAAACTTTGCGCTACTTTCCTTCAATTTTACGCGATGCTTTGAGTGGGCGAATGGATAAAAGGGGCTTGGCAATCCAAGCATGGCAGCAGGTACATGAAATGGTTCCTCTTCGTACGAATTATCTGAAGCTTTAAACCATTTTCTCTCTTAGGTGCATGTTTCTTTGTGTTTTATGTGTTTACTTATTCTTCATACGTTTCCGCATGGCACTTTGGTAGAAAAGGTCATGACAGATGTTGAGTTCATGAAATGGAAGGAAAACCTGAGTCAAGAAAAGTTTGCATTAAAGTAGAAAAAGAAGAGAAGGGCTCTAAACTGCACCTCGATAGTCTTAAAAGCATCAGTAGAAAATATGACCCGAAAAGACAAAATATCTCATCCTAGATACATAATTTGCGAGTGCTAAAAGATTTATCAAATTTTTTTGCGTGTTCTAAAAGTCGATACAGAATGATGAAGCTCATTCCTTAATCTAACTAGTTGTTTATTACTCCCTCTATTCCATCTTATGTTTCACCATTTCCTTATCAGTCCTTCCAAAAAGAATGGCACATTTTTCATATTTGGAGAGAATTTAACTTGAAATTTCCCAAATTTACCCTTAACGACATGCTTCTTAGACACATATATGCTATGCCATGTTTAAGGCCACAAATTTTAGAGGTCCTTTTTTTCTTTCTTAAATTTGGGTGCCTAGTGAAACTCCAGCACATAATTTGAAAAAGCGAAAGTACTTATTTTACTCAAGTTATTAATATTTATTCTGTCAGAATTAACCTGTGCATCTCATACGGTTGCCAGTTTTAAATGCTAAATGTTTGCTTAAGCCCTAACATATTTACGTTATGCCATGAAGAGCCTGTCTGATAATTTTTATCAGGACTTAAAGCTGAACAAATTAAGCAATTAGATTTTGGATGTGTTTGACAGTGTAAAATGGAAATCACTTACCACATTAAGTGCCAATTAAAACCTATACAGCCTCAACATCGTCCATAAGTAGAGATTTAAATAGCCAAATCAACCATATGATCATTTATTATGGGAAGTGAAGTACTTATTAAATTTATTGTAGTCGGTTGCATATTAAATCATAGAGAACAGCTCAAGTTTGCATTTAATGGTAGTATTCGGTATTGGCTAGTCAAGAACTCATATGTGCAAAAGGCGAAAGTAGCAGAAATGAGGATGGTTGAGATGGATGAGTGGATGTACCAGGAGAGAGATTAGGAATGAAGTTATTCAGCACAAAGTGGGAGTGGCCTCCGTGGAGGACAAGATGCGGGAATCAAGGTTTGGGCACATTAAGAGGAGAAACATTGATCCTCCTGTTAGGAGGTGGGAGAGGTTGGCCATGGCGGGTTTGAGAAGAGGTCGAGTTAGGCCAAAGAAGTACTGGGGAGAGGTGATTAGGTAGGACATGACACTGCTTCAGCTTGCTAAGGACATGGCCCTTGATAAGAAGGTGTGGAGGTCGAGGATTAGGGTAGAAGGTTAGTCGGTAGTTATAAGTTTCTCCTTTTTCATACCAGTAGATTTAGTAGTACTCATGTAGCTTCATATTCTTAGATCTATGTTACGTCATATTGTTGAGTTCGCTTCAATTATCATTTTTCCCTGTTGTCACTATTTGGTACTACTTGTTCTTCTTCACCTGTGGGAATATGATGGGTTTGTTGTTGTGGTTGTTGGTAGTATTCAGTATCCAGACTTTTATCTTCTGCGCCCAACATTCAAAGGTTAATATGTTTAGTCACAAAATTTTTCAGATTTTGAACTTGAGCTGTTAGTATCAGTTCTATCAAGCAGAAGCTGTAATCTTAATGATTGAATTTATTTCCAGCTGCTTTATGAGGAGTCAGATTGCTAATGAGTGATCTCCTGAAGTAAAGAACAATAAAGAAAGGAAAAAGAGTGATTTAAGACGATAGGTTTATTTGTTGTCATTAAACAGTAGGGGTTCAGCGAAAAAATAATATACCAAATATTCATGAATTTGAGGCATTTTGCAAACCACTGGCAAGATGTTTCCTGTATAAGTTTGCTCTGTGGTTTTTCTGGAGACTTACAGTTGACTTCAAGATGTTTTATCTGCAGGCAGAAACAACTGTTATCAATCAATGCACACAGCTTCTTTCTCCATCGGCTGATCCCACATATGTTATGACTTATATTAACCACAGTTTTCCTCAACACCGTCAGTATCTCTGTGCTGGTGCATGGATACTAATGCATGGACATCCAGAGAATATTAACTGCATAAACCTTGTAAGGCTCGCCCTTGTTTTCATCAAGTTATTAGAAGCTTTTGTGTAGTGATCATCTCATCGACTTCTTTCTCATATAGAGATATCCCTACTAAAACACATTTTTCTCGCGTGACGGCGTTCCTGCTAATAATTGGATACAGGGACGTGTCTTGAGGGAGTTTTCTCCTGAAGAGGTGACTGCAAATATTTATACAATGGTAGATGTTTTGCTTCATAATATTTACTTGGAACTACAGCGTGGACATCCCTTGCAGGTTTTGTCGTACTCCTTTCGTATTGATTCTCTAGACCTATCAAGTTTTCACGGAGTATTGACCCTCCTTGCTTTGCTTTTTCTAATTTCTTCCTCTTTTCATTCCTCAGGATCTTATGCTAAAAGCATGTGGAAACCTTTCAATTTTCATCTGGACCCATGAGCTTCTGCCTCCAGATATCTTGCTACTTGCACTTATTGACCGCGATGATAATCCACATGCTTTGCGCATCGTAGTATGTTCTTTATGATCTTCCTCAATTAGTTTTCTGTCTTTATTAGTCTTAGTCAGTTGTGAAGAGCGGTGTAAGCCTATGATGCTTAATTTTCCGTTAATGATTTATTGTTATTTGCTTATAATATTCTTTTGGCGGCATCTTCTGCCTATATAATCAGGGGAAATGGTATTTTGACATCATGTTTTTGTCATCTGTTGTTGACTCTGTAGTTTGGTGCTATTTACACTTCCATTCTTACTTTATAGTGTTATGAGGACAAAGTGATAATTCTAACTTGCTTGAAGAAGGCATCATCTTTGTTAAATGGACATTGGGCCTAACTCAACCCCAAAAGCTAGCTCAAGAGGTCAGGATTGCCCAAGTCCATATAAGGAGACCACACATCCCATTTATTGTTGATGTGGGACTCAACACGCCCTCTCACGCCCAGGACTGGACATCTAGAGTGTGGACAATTATGGGGGCATTAACATCCGAAAATTGGGATGGGTGCTGCTCTGATACTACTTGTTAGGACCGAAAAAAGTCAGGTGTCATGCGGAAGCTAGTAAAGCAAACCTTCAACGACGATAAATCATACAACAAAAAGAAATCTACCAAAAGAGACAAATATTTAACGTGGTTCGGTCAACTGACCTCCATAGCGGAGATAAGCAATTCACTATAATAAAAAGAGAGTACAAAATATCGAGAGAACAACCTCACGAAGAGGCAAACACAAGTGACACACTGACACTTGTCCCGTAAAGTTCTCCCCCTAAACAAGACTCTCAAGCCCCCTATGGCCTACTGAATGAGAAGGACGGATCTTCGAACTCCAAACCTTTTTCTATAAGAAAAAGGACTAGCCAAATATGGAAGAATTATATTTTCCTTCTAGGAAAATAAAAACCCAATTATGGTAAATATGTTGTCCTTTCTTTCATGAGATAGGAAAACCAATTATGGTAAGAAAATTTTGACAAACACCTAACAATTCTCCCCCTTGGCCTGAATTTTCTGACAAAATAAACTTGATCCACCTTCTTTGCATAGCCTTCAACAGGGTCGCATCTCCAAATCTCCACCACAAAGTTTGTCTCAACGTACGTAGCACACCAGTCAAATTTCTCAGACAAAAATTACGATTTTCGTCAAATATGTTGCGGCTAGAACTGAACCCGCAAAGATGAACCTGTCTTGAATCTCGCTCTAATACCAATTTGAAGGATTGAAATACCCCGAAGAACAATTTAGGCACAAGCAAAAATTCAGCAAAAGCTATATAGAAGAAATTTATTAAACTAGGGAGAGAACGTGGTAGGAGGCTTTTTCACAACTCATAAACTCTTAAATCTCTCTGCATCGTTGCTACCTCTGCACAATAGAAAATATGTGGTAGCACCCTATTTATAATACTACAAAACCAAAAACCTATTCTAATATAAAATTGGTAACAAAACCTAACTAGACATGAATTGAATAAACTACCAAATATCAAATCGTAGACAACTTTGGAATATAATTAATCTTGGTTTAATTTCCAACAACCTCTCTTAAATCAAGATCTTCAAACTTGAGCATGCCATTAATCAAGCCTTATCGAAGTAAAGTACCTTAGACTCTCCACCAATTTCCTAAAAAATGTAGCATCAACAAAATCAGAGTATCTTTAGTTAACTTCAATTTCTCTTCAATATTGGTCATATATGGTTTGGATATAACCTTGGTAAATTCCTTAAAAATATCATCAACATATTTTTCCTTTACTTTGAAATCATCTACTTCTCTAATTGCCTTGTGGTTGGTCTCGTACGCAGATTCAACTCTAATTGGGCATTCTATAGCTTGTAGAGTAATGCCATTAATAGATATTTCGTCTTGTTCCTTGAAACATGTAATCTCGAACAATGGCACGAAATTGATTACATCTTCAATATCTATAATCATGTGTTGTTCTGGTTCTAGATGCCAAGCTATTTTTACCTCAATCTTGTGCAGATCATCAAAGACTTTCTCTTGATAAATTATCTTGCTTCTTTCGTTAATAGGTTCATTTTCAATACTATCAAATAACTTTTCAGGTGAAACACCAACCTCTTTTGGACGAACGTCCCTTGCAACCAAATCTTCCTTTTTAACAACCATAGAAATTTTTGGCAGATCAATTTGAATATTATTTGGCTTCCCTTCGCACTCAATAGAATTTCTATCACAACAAAAATTACATGTACCTTCTCTTTTTTTCTCCTCCGTTTTTTGAATTTTGGTCTTCTTGATTTATTTTCGTCATCTTTGATGTGTCTTCTTTATCTTTTGGTTGATCATCTTTTTCTTGTGATGCCTCCTCCAATATCTCATTTTTCTGTTGATTCAATGATCTCTCGTATGTCACCAATTCACCTTCTAAATCATCAAGTCCGAGAGTACTAAGATCTTTGGTAGCCTCAAGAATAACTTTCTTGTTGCTCAACTTTAAACTTAGAGACTGCAATATTTTTTCAACAATTTAACTTCTTCCAATACTTCTCCATTGGTCCTTGGTCCTTGGACCATTGATTATTTTTTCAATTCTTGTAACAAAAATCTTTGATAGACTCTGTTGGTCTCATACGAGCCAACTCAAGTTGACTCTTAAACTCTTGCGGTTTCTCCTTCTTTATGTCAACAACTTTTCGATATGACTTCACCGAGATTGTCCAAGCCTACTTTGATGACTTCGCATGCAAATATTTTCTAGATACATGCAATTCGGCCTTGATGGCGTGATAGTAGCGTGCCTTATAATCTAAATGTCTCTTCTTCTCCAGTTGGGTAGCTGCATCACCTGTCAACGTTGTGCCTTCTAGGGGTTTCTCAAATCCTTCATCAATGGTGGACCATAATCCAATAGCCTTAATAAAATTCTTCATCTCTTGATACCAAATTTCAAAATTATTTTTGCCATCAAACACAAAAACGGGACAATTAGGTAATAGAGTATCCATATTTTTTTTGAATATCTTATCGGCTCTGACAGAATCTCACACAGGCTGTGATACCATGTTAAATGGACATTGGGGCCGAACTCAACCCTAAAAGCTAGCTCAAGAGGCGAGGCTTGCACAAGTCCATATAAGGAGACCACACATCCCATTCATTGTCAATGTGGGACTCAACAACCTTCTCTTTGGCTATGATGTTTTACTGTCTGTCCTGCTGATCGAACTGTAATTTGTCTTAGGGAATTGCTAAATTCCAATCATCTTATGTTTGGGCTATTGGAGCTATCTTCAACAATTAAAAACTGGGGAGAAGAACTAAATGAAGGACGAACAGAAGTTCTAGCTCTGGTTTTCTACGAAATCAAAGTATACTCATTTACTAAAAATGAATAATTTCAGAAGCATTTGATTAGTATGAGATTCCAAGCCTTCCAGTCAGGAATCTCATTCCTCTGTATCATCCAAGGCAATTCATAAAAGCAGGCCTATCTGGTTTAACGTCTGAAGACAATATAATGATCTCAAGGTGTCCCATAACGCTATTCTGGAACATTGGTTCTTATTGCTGTTGACATAAACACCTTTTAAGTTTTCTGCTCCTCTAGCATCTTACATGTCCAATCATAGGTTAACAAGGTAGGTAGTGATTTTGTTAATTATTTCAAGTCTATAACTCTAAGTGGTTCTTTCTCCTAATGATTGGAATGTGTCTTTCCTTTTATAGAAAGTGGATTAAATACCTGTTGCTTTGGTTCATGCCTCTATGGTAGAAGCAACTATGAGCTATCCTCTGACACATTGAAACAAATTAACTTCTATCTTTTCCTTTCCGAGTATGACAGAAAGACGAATTTTGTGGTAAGAGCACGAAAGTTATGGAGCTGCAGTACCCAGAGAGTGACATTGCACTTCTACAGAGAATTGCTTGGGTCAACAACCATATCCCATTCTTGTTCATTTTGCCTTGAATAAGAGAGAAAGTCTCTTTACTTTTGACAATAAGAGAGAAAATTACAAGTGTTAGTGTCACGACCCAAAATTCATCTAGTCGTGAATCGTGATGGCACCTAACCTAACCCGATAGGTAAGCCAAATAACATTCGACACAACTCAAATGAGAATAATAAGAGCCAATGAGTAAAATAGCTGAACTTCTGTACAAAATCCCAAGGATCGGTAGCACAAATTATGAGCTTTAAAGACGTAGAATTTACAAAGCTGGTACAAAACAAATACATCATCTTTCTGAAATATACATAAACAGATTTGCAAATCTAAAGCTACCAAGGACAAGTGGCAGCTATGACCAGAACGCAGGTACATCTTCAATGCTAGCTCCCGCCATACACAACATCAACTCCAATATCTGCAAGCAAGGTGCATAAGTGTAGTATAAGTACAACTGACCCATGTACTTAATAAGTAATGAACCTAACCTCAAGTTCAAAGCAGTGACGAGCTCGGAAGATAGTCAGAGTCCAACATCAATAATCAATAATAACATGAGATATGTTAATGTTAGAAACAGTAAACAACTCAAAACAATATTATGCTCAGCTCGATCACAATTACGGGAGAATAGACATGTTTTTCAAGTATGACAGTCAAGTCCAAATTTTACCACCGAAATCATTTAAACATGATTTTATCAAAAGAACTACATTTTTTCAATTCATAACATCAGATAAGAATTTCCGTTTACCATTTAGTACGGGGAAAGTATATCTCTATGCTTACATGTCAATATACATGTCAAATCATTAATCATCATATGCCGTCTAGCATGGGGAATATACATCTCTATGCATACATGTCCAATCATCAATTATCATCATAGTGAAACCATCAAGAATAATCACACTTAGCACGTTCACGGTGCCTGGCCCAAGGCCCGCACCAACACACACAGCACTTAGCACTGGGCGGTGCTTGGATTAAATGCCCATCACTGAGGCAAGCATGTCAAAAACATTGTGCTTGCGTCCACTGTTGGCATGTCAGACTCCGGAATGGTAGATCATGCCCAAGCATTAATCATAATCACTTAGCCCAAATAGTGGGGCTTGGTGCACATGTTGCCCCAAATCAATAACACTTAGCCTAATATGAGCCTGGCATACGCGTTACCTCAAATTCATACCAAATCTGCTCTATTTGGGCCAAACTTAGTCATTAACCGTTCAAGTCTCAAATAAACACATTCACAATACTCAGTTCAACAGTGTTACACATAAGAGGCATCAACATGTGAGGAATCAAATAAGAAAGTACTGAGACAGAGATATCATACACGGATGTAGCATCATGACTGAGAACATGTGTACAGTTAGAGCAAATAGCTCAAAAACGACAAGAATAGCCCTATCAAGACTCAAACAGGTAGCACATAGCCTAGACATGATTTCTAACATGATCAGAACTCAAATGTTCATACAGGTTTAGAAAACACGGATATAACAAGGCATGATAGCAAAACAATCCCATGATAGCCTAAAAGCCACCTATAATCATGAACACTTCGGTGCACGCGCACACGTCCGTCACCTAGCGTGTACGTCACCCCAATATCTCTCATATAACATAGTTTCCAGGGTTAAATACCCTCAAATCCAAGTTTAGATATGTTACTTACCTCGAACATGCCAAATCCAATATCTAGCAAGCCAAACAACACTTTAGAAATACCATCCCGCGCGAATCAACCTCCGAACGGCTCGAATCTAGCCAAAAGCAACTCAAAACATCAAATATTGCTATAGGAAATAAACCCAAAGCGATAAAGGTCGAATCTTTAATCAAATACTCAAAGTCAACCAAAAATTCAGCTCTGGCCCGCACTTCGGAACCCAACAAAACTCACATATTCCGACAACTCATTCAATTACGAGTCCAACCATACTAATTTTACTCAAATCCGACTCCGAATCGATGTTCAAATCTCAACTATTCACTTTAGAAAAATTTAGGTAAAACCCCACAATTTCTCTTTTAAATTCATCAATCAAATGCCAAAATCGAAGATGGAATCACGAAATATAATGAAAACAGATTCAAAGACACTTACCCTAATCCATGTGGTGAAAATCCTCTCTAAAATCGCCCAAATCCGAGCTCCTCAACTCAAAGTGTGATAAAATGAATAAACCCTCGAAATATATAACATCTGCCAGCATTTCCGCATATGCAGTCACTTAGTCGCATCTACGACCTTCGCTTCCATGTGGTGAAGATCCTCTCCAGAATCGCCCAAATCCGAGCTCCCCAACTCAAAATGTGATAAAATGAACAAACCCTCGAAATATATAACATCTGCCAGCATTGCCGCATATGCGGTCACTTAGTCGCATCTGCGGTCCCCGTCTCGCATTTGCGAACAGGCTACCTCTTACCATTTCTCGCATCTGCGGACCCATAGCCGCATTTGCGGCTCCGCAAGTGCGTTCCGCATCTCGTAGAAGCGCTCCCACATCTGTGCCAAAACCTCCGCCAAAGCGGAACTCCTTTGGACACCTCCCCTTCGCAGAAGCGACCACTCCATCGCATAAGCGGGCATAAGCGAGCCCGCACCTGCAGCCAAATCTACGCAGGTGCGAAGAACCAACACCAGAACTGCCCAACATGCTCAAAATAATCCGAAACACTCCCGTGCTCCTCGGAACTCCGTTCGAACATAACAACAAGTCCCAAAACTTAACACAGACCTACTCGAGGTCTCAAATTACGCATTACAACATCAAAATCATGAATCGCAACTAAAATCAAACTTAACGAACTTTTGAACGTTCAACTTCCAAAACTCATGCTGAACCATATCAAATCAAGTCGGAATGTCTTCGAATTTTGCATACAAGTTCCAAATGACATAACAAACCTATTCCAACTCCCGTAACAACAATCCGAATGCGATATCAAAGTCAACTCCCGATAAAACTTATGAACATTCCTAACCTTCAAATTGCCAACTTTCGCCAATTCGTGCCAAAACCTTTTAGAGTCATCCAAATGAAATCCAGGCATACGTCCAAGTCCAAAATTACCATCCGGACCTAATGGAACCATTTGAACTCCGATCCAAGGTCAAACTCACAAAAGTCAAACTTGGTCAACTCTTCCAACTTAAAACTTTCTAGTTGATAATCATTCTCCCACAAAAATCCCGAATCACTTGAAAACCTAAACGAAGATATACACAAGTCATAATACGTGATATGGAGCTATTCATGTCCTCGAACCACCGAATGGAATGCAAATGCTCAAAACGACCGGTCGGGTCGTTACCATTAGGGTGAAGAATACATTTTTGCGAGCTGGCAAAACAATAATTTCACTCATATAGGAACAAAATCCAGTGTCTAATAGGATGATCTTTTTTTCAACTTTCTGTGCAAGTTGATCATTCTTGTTGTGAACCTGACCGTGATCATAAGAGCTTTTCATTCACATTCATAAATATGATGACTTTCAAATAATATAAGTAGTTCTTTTGCAATTTATTGAAATAGTGATATATTTGGTACATCAAAACGTCCCTTTTTTCTTTTGCTCACTTTTTGACACCTTTTGTTCAAATTCCAAACAGATTAACTTACTTGACAGTAAGGAGCTCCAACAAAGAGTTAAAATTTATCTCATAAATCGTGGCCCACCTGAACATTGGCTTTCTTCTGGACCTTTCAAGCGTGTAGAACTGCAGAAAGCTCTTGGAAACTATCTGTCATGGAAGGAAAGGTAACAAATTGAAAATTTTTTCCCCAACAATTGGGTAACATCTTGGACAGTATTACATGCAATCTCAAGGTTCCTTGTAATTGCTGAATGCTTAGATATTAACAGTTGGATCAAGTATATATATGGTTGCAAAATAAGTACACATATCTCTATGTCGAATGTTTATTCGGATCTTCCCAAGGCACAGGTTTGTGTTTGTAAGGCCTCATTTGTTTGCACTTAATGGGGTCTTAATTTTAATCATTCAAATCTCAAGACATTAAGTGCACTTCTTTTTAAAGGGTGGATCTTAATTTTTATTGATAATGGTAACATGTAGTGTGGATCTTAATTATTCAGATATTAATTATTAAGTGTGTTTGTTTTTTTATTTCACAATCACTTAATGGGTCTGATGATTAAGATATATAACAAAGACATAATTTCATGAAAATGTTATCATCCACATTCACTACTAACCGCCGGCGCCGCCCACAATTATCACCTACCACCATGCACCACCCACAACCTCAACCACACCGACCACCACATCCTCAATCATAGCCGCCACCGCCATTATTATCGACTACCACTACCCACCACCCACCACCCCAACATTATCAACTATTACCACCCACCAACCCCACCATTATTAACTAACCATCACCATCATCTCAACCACAACCACCAACCCATCCACCTGAACTACCACCCGCCACTACCCCCACTGTCATCATCAACCATAACCGCCATTGTCCTTCATTATAAACTATTACGGCCCACCACTGCCTCCAATCGACATCCACAAGCATCACCGTTAGCAATCACCACCACCAACTACCATATTATCTTTTAAACATATTTTGTTAATAAAATATTTTAACTAATATATTGTTTGAATTTTATATTTATTAATTTTAGATAAAGATAAATTTTATACACTTAGATGTTGTAAAAACAAACCGTCTTAATCATTTAGTATTCGGATATTGATCCACATCTTAATTTTCGGATGTGTATTCAAATTCCGACATTTAATCTTAATACATATCTTAATATTCAGATGTGCATTCAGATTCAGGCGTCTTAATCTTGTAAAAAAAACAAATGAGGGCTAAGTCAAAATTTATTTTATAGGAAATGGAGTAAGATACATTCATGGTTGTTGGTATGCTTTTCAATGAGTAGAAATCTATGTTTAGAGTACATTCAGTTGACAGATGTGTTAAGATGTGCTATCATTAGAATAGCACTTCTATATTGCCACGATCCAAAATCTCACCAATGGTCGTGATGACACCTAACCTGCTTGCTAGGCAAGCCAACACTCAACAACAACAATAGATTTCAATTATTAAGCCATTAACTGTTTCATGATATAAATAACAATGCAGAACATAAATCTCAAATTAATAACATAAATTCATAATCAAAAACAGGTATAAACTCGGCTACAATTGTCTAACAAATGCCCAAAACCCCGGTGTCACTACATCACGAGCATCTAATAAGAGTAACTAGTTTCAGCTGAACAATAACATCTGTTCGGAGAAGAAATACACAGAGAGAAATGAATAAGTAGGGAATGAATAAGTAGGGAAGGGGAACTCCATGTGTTGCGGATCATATAAACTAAGGTAGCTCACCACGAAGTCTCCAGCAGACACTCATAGTTAGCTAGATGATACCACTAATACTTGTCCTAGAACACCAACAAATCCAGTATAATCCCACTAGTGGGGTCTGGGGAGCGTAGTGTATACGCAAAGTCGCAGATCTTACCCTTACCTACTGTTTCCAAAAGACCCTCGACTTTAGAAAAGAGGAAAAGAAAGCAGTAGCAACAAACAGTAACAACAACAAGATATTAAGAAACAAGCGTAATAAACATGTAGTAATAGAGGTTTGCCAATGATAGAATACAAGGCTAACTACCAATCCTAGTGGTACAGGGAAGACACACACACAACTACCTGCTAACTTTCTACACTAATTCTCGACCTCCACACCTTCCTATCAAGGGTCATGTCCTCAGTAACCTAGAGCAACGCTAAATATTGCCTAATCACCTTTCCCAATACTTTTTTGGCCTACATCTACCTCTCTTACGACTCACCGATGCCAACCTCTCACACCTCCTCATTGGGGCATCTGTGCTTCTCCTCTTCACATGCCTAAATCATCTTAGCCTTGCTTCCCGCATCTTGTCTTCCATCGAGGCTACTCCAACCCTGTCATGAATATCTTCATTTCTAAACTTATCAATCATGGTATGCCCACATATTCATCTCAACATCCTCATTTCTGCTACTTTCATCTTTTGGACATGGGAGTTCTTGACTGGCCAGCACTCTACTCCATACAACATGGTTGGTCCAACAACCACTCTGTAAAACTTACCCTTAAGTTTAGGTTGCCCATTCTTATCGCATAGAACACCATATGCGTCTCCATTTCACCCACCCCGCTCCAATACGATGTGTGACATCCTCAATCTCTCAATTTCCTTAGATAATATACCCAAGGTACTTGAAACTCACTCTCTTAGGGATGACTTGCGTATCAAGCCTCACGTCTACGCCCGCTCCATAGGTCTCATCACTGAACTTGCACTCTAAATGCTCCGTATTGGTGCTACTCAACTTGAAACCTTTAGACTCCAGGTTTGTCTCCAAACCTCCAGTCTTGTGTTAACACCGCTTCACGTCTCGTCAATCAATACAATATTATCAGCAAATACATAAACCATAGCACCTCCCCTTGAATGTGGGGTGTCAGAATCCAACGCCAGGGCAAATAAAAATGGGCTAAGAGCCGACCATTGGTGCGACCCCATCACAATTGGAAAGTGGTTCGGATCCCTTCTCTCTGTCCTCAGTTGTGTTTTAGCTCCATCATACATGTCCTTAATCACCCTAATGTAAGTCACATGAATACCCCTGGCCTCCAAACATCTCTTAGAAAGAAGAAGAGAAGAAAGATGGTGAATGGAGTGCTTGATTATTCCCTCGAGCTGTTGGGTTTAAATAACCTTTGACAGAAATACAAATAAGGAAAGACTACAATTACAAGCCTATAAAATCTCCTAATTACTTAATTACAGGAATTTGTGTACTTTTTATATTTACATTGTATCAATTCTTGCCATATTTAACGCTCCCCCTCAAGCTGGAGCGTACAAGTCATATGCTCCTAGCTTGCTACAGATATCATCAATTCTGGATCCTCGGAGTGATTTTGTGAGGACATCTGCTAGTTGGCCTTTTGAGTTGACAAAACTCGTAACAATGCACCCGGACTCAATCTCTTGTCGAATGAAGTAACAATCTACTTCAATATGAAGTGACAATCTACTTCGTTCTTTCATTTAATACTGGATTTGAAGCGATATATAATGCGGCTTGATTATCACAAATCAATTTCATCGGCTTGTCCCCTCCAATCTTTAACTCCTATAGAAGATGCCTTAGCCATATAAGCTCGCAAGTAGCCAATGACATAGCCCGATATTCTGCCTCTGTGCTTGACCTAGACACCACATCTTGCTTTTTACTTTTCCAGGATATTAGGTTACCTCCAATTAAAATACAATAACCTGAAGTGGACCGTGAGGGAGAACCTGCCCAATCTGCATCAGAATACCAAACAATGTCTGCGTGTCCCTTGTTTTCATACAATGAACCTCGTCCCGGAGAACCTTTGACATATCTTAGGATGCGAATTGCTGCATCCCAATGATTGTCACAAGGTGATTGGAAAAACTAGCTAACCACACTTACAACAAATGAGATGTCAGATCTCGTGATCGTAAGATAGTTGAGTTTGCCAGCAAGTCTTCGATATCTTCCTGGATCTTTTAGAGGCTTCCCTTGTCCCGGAACAAGTTTAGTATTTGGATCCATGGAACTGTCCACAGGTTTGCTGTTTGCAGTTCAACATACCAGTGTCTTCCAAAATATCTAAGGCATAATTCCTTTGTGAGATGACAATGCTGCTGCCAGATTGTGCCACCTAAATGCCTAGAAAATATTTTATTTTGCTCAGATCCTTAATCTGGAATTGACTTGAAAGATGTTGCTTAAGTTGGATCTATGTTGTGCGGACTCTCCAAAATATTGCCGCACCCGTGTCGGATCCTCGAAAAATGCACTACTTTTGGAGGATCAACACACATCCAACAACATTTTCGAAGAGTCCGAGCAACATAGAGTTGGATAGTGCCTTCATGATCATCACGTGTGATGACAATATCATCAACATAAACAATTAGAAAGATACATTTGCCTTGAGATGAATGCCTATAGAATACTGAATGATAAGCTTCTATTTGGTCATTCCATATTGTTGGACAACAGTTCGGAAACGACCAAACCATGCCCTAGGAGGCTGCTTAAGACCATAAAGAGAGCCCCCCTCCCCCCAAGCAACAAACCCTGGTGGTTGCTCTATATATACTTCTTCAACAAGTTCTCCATGAAGGAATGCACTCTTAATGTCCAACTGAAAAAGAGTTCAATGATTCATCATTGCCGAAGAGATAAGAAGACGGACATATGCCATCTTTACAACTGGCGAAAAAGAATCACCATAATCAACGCCATTCACCTGAGTATACCCCTTTGCAACCAATTTTGCTTCAAGGCGATCAACCGTTCCGTTTGGACCTACCTTAACTGTAAGCACCCATCGACAACCAACTGTGGTTTTCCCTTTAGGTAAAGGGACTATCTCCCAAGTACCGTTATCATGCAAGGTAGTCATCTCTTCAATCATAGCCTGACGCCAACCTGGATGGGCCATTGCTTCTTCCACATCCTTTGGAACCTTGACAATGGATAAGCTAGTAATAAAGACATGATACGAAGGTCATAAACGATGATAACTTAAAAAGGTATAAATGGGAGTTTGATTGGCAGTACTTCTAGTACCTTTTAGTAGAGCAATAGGGAGATAAGTGACATCTGATGAGTGCTCAATCGAAGCATGAGACATTGCTGGAGAAGGCAATGAGTCACTCGGCGGGCTTTGTGTACCTGCATTAGGATCAGAAGCATCAGCTGGAATAGTAGGTTGAGAATTAGGTCGAGGGCGTCTAGAATAGACTTGGAGTGGTGGAGCTGGAGCTGGAGGCGAAAAAGTTCAAATCGGGAGAATTATGGATATGGCCTTCTGATTTAATGCATTAGGGGAAAAGTACGGGGAAGCCTAAAAAAATGTAATATCTGTTGAGATTAAGTACCTATTTTTATAGGGATAAGAGCATTTGTATCCATTTTGTAGATGAGAGTACCCTAAAAAGACACATTTGATAGACATTTGCTGAAGTTTGTCTTTTCCCGGGGTAAAGTCATGAACAGAACAAGTATAGCCAAACACACGTGGAGGAAGTGGGAACATAGGTTGTTCTGGATAAACCACGGAGTGTGGACTCTTGTACTACAAAACAGAGGAAGGCATAGGATTAATTATATAACAAGCAATAATAACTGCATCACCCCAAAAACGTAAAGGAATATGATTGTGAATAAGTTATGTCCGAGCCGTTTCGATGAGATGTTTGTTCTTTCGTTATGCAACTTCATTTTTTTGTGGAGTATGTGCACGAGAAGACAAGTGTAATATACCTTGTGATAACATAAATGAAGAAAGAGAAGAACATAAGTATTCTCGGGCATTATCACTGATTAATTTCTTCATGGAAACACCAAATTGATTGCGAATCTTAGTACAAAAGTTCTGAAAAATAGAAAACAATTCAGATATGTTTTTCATTAAAAATAACCAAGCGCACCGAGAATAATCATCAATAAATGTAACAAAATAATGAAATCCTAGTGAAGAACTGACACGACTTGGACCCCATATGTCCAAGTGAACAACTTCAAACATAGAGGAAGACCTATTATTGACACGCTTTGGGAAAGAAGCACGAGTGTGTTTCCCAAGTTGACATGGCTCACATTCTGACAAAGATGAACTAGATAGACTAGGGACCATCTTCTGCAACTTTGAAAGACTTGGATGTCCCAATTGACTATGAAGCAAATCAGAGGAAATAGCGGAAGTGAAGGCAACACTTAGTTTTGGAATGGATAGTTTGTACAAACCGTGTGACTCATGTCCTCTTCCAATCACTTGTCTCGTACTCCAATCCTGTACAAAAACAGAATCCTCAGAGAAGATTCCAAGACACTTGAGGTTCTTGGTCAATTTACCAATGGAAAGAAGATTAAACGGACATTCAGGTGCAAGAAGAACTGAAGTTAAAGGTAAAGAAGTTAGGGGGTGAGCTGCATCTATTCCTTGGATAGCGGTCTTTGATCCATTAGCTAAGGTAATAGTAGAAAAGATAGATGGAGAATTAAGGACAGAAAGAAAATTTTTGCTACCAGATATATGATCACTAGCACCAGAGTCGAGAATACATGGTCCATGAAAGGAAGACTGTGCGACACAGGCAAAAGAGTCACCAGGTTGCGCTGTGCAAGCTGTAGATGAGGTAGATGATTGTTGCTTTGATGCCTGATACTGAAGATAATCATTATAATCTGCTCCAGTCAAAGTGATAGAGTGAGATGATCTATCCTTGACATCTGGTGTGGGTAGAATGCCATCTCCACTATGAGCCACATTGATTGCATGTCGAGGACGATCATTGTTACGTGGAGGCTTACCATGAAGCGACCAACAAATATCTCGTGTATGTCCTCCCTTATCACAGTATGTGCAATGTTTAGTGCTTTTCCCTTTTCCTTTTCTGGTTCCATTTTGAAAAGTGATAGTTTGTACGGCCATTATAGAAGTATCATTTAAGTTTACTTTCAGTGTAGAAGTGATGCGCAACAATTTGGCAGATACTTCCTCTAAGGTAGAAACGGATGCGCTAGCAAGAATTTCTCGAACTGAGGAGAGATCAGATCTTAATCCAATTAAGGTTAGAACCATAAAAAATCTGTCTCTCTGTCTCTCCTGACCATCCAACTTGTTAGTAAAAGGCATAAGAGAATCAAATTGATCCTTAAGGAATCTATCTGACTAAGATAACTTGCCATGTCTTGTTGATTCTGTTGCAGGTGGACAATGTCTGAAACTACCTTGTAAATAAGTTGTAAGTCATTTGTATACAAGGTTTTGGCCGTGTTCCAAACCCTGCAACATGTCTTCTATGACTGAAAAAGATTAAGTAACTTACTGTCAAGAGAGTTCCATAGAAGACAGCATAATTGAGCATCTATTTTAACCCAAGTTGGTCTATCAGATGCTCCAGCTCCAATCTCTGTATAATTCTTGACCAAGTGATCTTCATATCCTTAGACCTATAAACCACAGTTGTACAGACTGCCCAAGAGGTATAATTTCCACTACTATCCAACTTAACAGCAGTAATTGTTGGAGATGGTGAAGAACAAAATATCGACTTTCTAGTAATTTGATTTTCAACTGGTTTATCATCTCCCATTGTTGTATTTATTACACGTGAATTGCTGAAAGTAGGGGATGAGAATAACTAAAAAAACAAGAGAAATAGGAAGAAATAGAGAAAACTAAAGAGTCGACCTAGGAGGATCTAGTTCTTTTAGTCTTTTAATTCAAGGAAAAAAAATGAGATGGAGCAGGGTTTAAAAACCCTAGCTCTGCTGCTATGAGAAAGAAGAAGAGAAGAAAGATGGTGAACAGAGTGCTTGATTATTCCCTGAAGCTGTTGGGTTTAAATAACCTTTGACAGAAATACAAATAAGGAAAGACTATAATTACAAGCCTACAAAATCTCCTAATTACTTAATTACAAGGATATGTGTGGTTATGATTACAGGGATTTGTGTATCTTTTTACATTTACATTGTATCAATTCTTGCCATATTTAACAATCTCCATAATCTCCCTCTGGACTTTGTTATATGCTTTCTCTAGATCAATGAATACCATATGTAAGTCCCTCTTCCTCTCCCTATAAGGCTCCACCAACCTCCTTACAAGGAGAATGACTTCCGTTGTCGAACATCCCAGCATGCATCCGAACTGATTTTCGAAAATAGACACGCTCCCCTCACCCTCACTTCCACCACCCTCTCCCAACCTTTCATAGTGTGGCTCAGCAACTTGATACCCTTATAATTGTTGCAATTTTGGATATCACCTTATTCTTGTACGCCAGAATCATCGTACTCCACCTCCATTCCTCAGGCATTTTCTTCATCCCAAACATGATGTTAAACAACCTAGTGAACCATTCCAAGTCTGCTCCACCCACGCTCTTCCAAAATACCCCTATCCCCCTCTTCATTTAGGAGTTTATGGAAGTATGCCTGCTATCTACGTCTAATATGCGTCTCTTTCGTCAATACTCTGACATCCTCGTCTTTGATGCCCTTCACCTGATCTAGGTCACGGGCCTTCCTTTCTCTCACCTTGACTAGCCTGTACAGCTTCTTGTCTCCACCTTTGTCTCTAAGTTCTTCGTACAAATGAATAAATGTTGCAGCCTTAGCCGTCATAACCGCTACCTTCGCGTCCTTCTTGGCCCTTTTGTACCCTCCCTATTGGTCCTCTTTTTCTCCTTGTCCTTGCTCTCCACTAGCTTCAAGTACGTTGCTTTCTTGGCTTCTACCTTTTCTTGGACCTCTCCATTCTACCACCGGTCCCCCTTGTGTCATCCAGCGTAATCTTTTCAGACCCCTAGCACCTCTGTAGCAGCTTTCCTAATGCAGTTCGCTGATATGGTCCACATACTATTCCTGTCCCCACTACTCCTCCATGCCCCATAGCCACCAACTTCTCCCGCAACTCCCCCCTAACTTCCAAGCTTTTTCCTTTATCAGGGCTCCCCACCTAATCTTGGGTGAACCATGCACAACTCTTTTCTTCCTCGTCCTCCTGATCTCCAAGTCCATCACCAAGAGCCTATGTTGGGTTGAGAGATTCTCACTCGGAATAACCTTGATAAAATAAGATATCAATACCTCAATCCTCACATAAAGACATGATACATGTCAACAACATTTCTATCAAAGCCACTGCATGAGTATAATATGCAAATCTGCATGCTCGGGATCCCTTCTCAAACCTCACAACACAATTCCATATGCCTGACACATGCCACGTGTCCAAACAAGCACCAAAAATCCCGTGTGCATGAGTAATCACCTGACTCCGGAGGTATGAATCCATATCCAAGTATTTGATCATTTTACAATTAATGATCAATAACCAATAATTATCTGCTCATAGTGTCCTTAGTGCCAAATCCTTAACTTCCCTTAACAACCAACTCTCACTCGTGCATATGTGTATAAAATAATATACTCCCTCCCTTTCAATTTAAATGACATACTTTCCTTATTAATTCGTTCCAAAATGAATGTCATAATTCTATACTTGAAAATAATTTAACTTTAAGCTTTTTATTTTACCCACTTTACTGTTAATGATAAGCTTTTATAGCCACACAAATGTTATGGTCCCATAAAGCTTTCGGCCCTTAAGCTTTTAAGGCCACATATTTCAAAAGTCTTTCTTTTTTTCCATTAAATTTTCTTCCAAGTCAAACTACATCATCTAAATTAAAATGGAGGGAGTTATAAAGAAGTGTCAGATAACAATAAGAATGCAGATAAAAGCTCATATTGCTAAAAGATGACTATGGTTAATCATGTACTTCCTCTGCTTCAAAAAAGATTGGGCTATTTCCTTATTAGTCTGTTCCAAAAAGATTGGCATCTTTCAATATTTCCTTAATAGGAAGCATTTTTCTCCACACAAATGCTATGGCAAGTTTCAGACCACAAGTTTCAAAAGTTTTTTAGCAACACAAATGCTATGGCTTATTCAAGACCACATATTTTAAAAGTCTTCCCTTGTTAATTAAAGTTTTTGCCAAGTCAAACTAAGACAATCTTTTTGAAACGGAGGAAGTAATTCAATTTATCACAACGGTTCAATAAGCTGTTTAAGTATGCACAAGTTTCATCATATTATTTAACATGACTCAATTAAGCCACATAACCACCAAATCATGGAGCAAATAAGACAAGTATATGACTACAGATTAACAATAAAGCTCAACATGGCAAACAATCCTTTATGTCCAGTTCAACAAGTCATTACCTTAAACAAACTCCTAAATCATAATTATGAATTATCACGTAGTCAATGGAATCAACGAAACATGGATAATAAGCTCACATAGTCCAAACGAGGCATAAGCATAAGTCAGTCTCTATCGGATAAAGTAATTACAAGCTACGCATATATGCTCGTCACCTCGTATATGCGTGGCTCCTAAGTCAAGCAACATGTAGTAAATTGATCATATATGAGGAGAATTCCTTCTTACAATGATAAACAAGAGAGTTACCTCATCCTAACAAGGTTAAATCAAACAACAACCGTCTTTCCCTTCAAAATCCAACACTAAATGACTCGAATCCAGTGTTGTGAAGAGCGTGAAGCGAGGAAAAGCGACAACCCCCATTTCACGAAAAGCGAGAAGCGAGAAGCGAAGCGCTCGCTTTTTTTAAGTGAAGCGGAATTTAAAAAAATAAAAAAATAAATACTACATAGACAGCACATGTAATTGTAAGCAAATGTTCAATTAAAAAGAACTAAGAATAAAAGATATAATAATGGGGCAGAAATTGGGCAGATTTTTTCTGAAAAAAATTTGCCAGCATTTCGGAGCTTTTTAATTGTTTAGAAAGAAAAAGAAAAAGACAAAGCACAAGAAGAAGAAGAAGAATGAAAATAAAAAGTGCAGAACATACCTGTTAGAAAGTTGTACTGAAGAAGAAGAAGAAGAACCCTAGTTTCGTTGCTTGAAGTTAATGAAGAAGAGAGGAAGAAATCGCTGCTTTTGTGTGAACCCTAGTTTCTCGCTAGTTTATCACTGCTGAAGAGTCCAGACTAAACAAAATGCCAAGTTTTTAATTAAATAAGGCTTTGGTGTTTTAATTAAAAAACGTCTGCTTCGCTAGCTTCTTCTCGCTTCACCGCTTCTCGCTTTTTACAGAGAAGCGGTCGTTTTTTCTATCAGAGTCGCTTTTAACGGCAGAAACGCTGATCCTTCCGCTCCGCTTCGCTTCTCGCTTAAAGCGGGGAAGCACATGCTTTTTTAATCACTGCTCGAATCTAGTCAAATATAACTCAATAAAGTCAAACAAAGCTATATGAATCAATTCCAAATGATAAAGCTTCAATTTTTAATAAAATCCCTTAAAGTCAACAAAACCCAACTCGGGCTCACATTGTCAAAATCCAAGTCAAGGGATAGATCCCGACTATCCATAACCTCACGAGTCCAAATATGTGATTAGATTTCAAAACCGAGTCCAAATCGACCCTCAAATCCCCAAAATTTACCCTATTAAGTTGTAGACAAAAACCTCAATTTTCTCTTTAAAATTCCGTGATTAAAGTGTATAATTCCACTCAAGATATATAATCAAATCCAAGTTAAAATTACTTACCTACAAAGTAGTGATGAAAATCTCCTCAAATATTGCTTCTTACTGAGTTCCAAAATTTAAAATAATGAAAAAACCCTCGAAAATATGAAGTCTGCCAAGGGTCTCGTATCTACGGAACAAAGGGTCGCTTCTGCGACATATCGATCGCATCTGCGATCCTCACTTACACAACCCCCACCGCATCTACGGAGAAACTATTGCATTTGCGGGTTCGCAGATGCGACCAAAAATGCGGATCTGCGCTACACCCTGAGCCAACCCAATCTTGCACCTGTGCAGGAACCCCCACTTCTGCGAAGGCGTAGATGCGGCCAATCCATCGCTTTTGCGGCCTCGCACCTGCGCGAAAACCATCGCAGGTGCGACACACCAATACCAGATCGTCCAAACCACTTCCAAATGGTCTGAAACCGAAACACACTCGAGCCCTCGGGCCCCCATCCGACCATACCAACAAGTCCGGATACTTTATCCAAACTTATCCAAATGCTCAAGACACAACAACTAACATCGAAACCAAGAATCAGCGATCATGCCTAAACCTTCCGGATTCCAACCAAACTTGGCGGATTCGAAATTTTGCACCTATCCAAGTTCCGAAACACCAATCGAAGTCCGATAACATCAAAGTCAACTTTCGGTCAAACCCTTGAACTCTCCTAACCTTCAAATTGCCAACTTCGGTAAATAGAGCCAAAGCCTTCTAGGAATCACTGAATCCAAATCCGAGCACACTCCCAATTCCAAAATCACCATACGAACCTATTGAAACCATCAAAATCCTATTCCGAGGTCGTTTACTCAAAAGTCAAACCTTGGTCAACCCTTCCCACTTAAAGCTTCCAAATTGAGAATCACTCTTCCAAATCTCTCTGAACCTATCGAAAATCAAAACCAACTATACGAAGCTACTTAAGGCCTCGAACGGAATGTTAAAGCTCAATATGACCGGTCTGGTCGATACATATATTTGCTTAACAAGAAGTATTCCTGCTTGTTCAGATAGATTTAATGATTCGCCTGATCGAATTAAAACTACGTTGCCTTTCCAGCCCCAGAATTCAACTTCTTCTGTTCGATGTATTATACATGCATTGAGATAACCAAGAGAATAACCTACTTTTCTTGTCTGAATTGGTATGTAACTGGTCATAGTGTTTGCTTACTGCTCTATATGCAAAAGGAAGGCAGTGTTGACGTCATCGTTGGCAGCTTTCCTTTTGAAAATGGTAACAAATAGTCGTTGGCAGCTTTCTGAGGCTCTAGCTAACTTGGTTGACCAGTACGACTAAACCCATTAGGCATTTAGCTTGAAGAATCAATTCTATTAAACACAATTTGCTGCAAGTTAGGTCTTTTGAGCACTGATCATTGGAAATGCTTATTCGTGTATCCGTGCTTATTTTTCGTTGTTTAATATTTTTGGGTGTTGCAGAACTTATAATTGTGTTCTGTCACGACCCAAATTATGGGACTGTAACGACACTTGATGATCTTGCTCCCGTTAAGCTAATCACTTTTTGAAATTTAACTCAACTGAAATCTGTAGAGAAATACTTACTTCTTATGTTGCTCGGGCTCTCCGAAAATATAATTGGGTGCGTGTCCGATCCTCTAAAAGTTGTGCATTTTTGGAGGATCTGACACGGGTGTGGCAAGATTTTTGAAAGTCCGGGCAACATAGCTTACTTCAAATGCTAAATTCATATCCTAAGTACATGCTACCAAGTATATTGAGAACAACTCTAGAATAGGGCAGCGTGGTGCACAAACTATGCCGCGTTCACGGGTCCGGGGAAGGGCCGCACTCCAAGGATGTGATGTAGACAGTCTACGCTAATGCAAACATTAGTGGCTGCTTCCACGGCTCAAACCCATGACCTATAGGTCACATGAGGACAACTTTACCGTTGCTCCAAGGCGCTCCCCTTGGGAACAACTCTAGAATACTGAACATAAACAGTAGTTTCAAAAATGAGGATATAAGGTCTAGCACCCAAAATGGAACATACTTATCTTTTAGAAAAATGCTAAATGCAAAAAATATATAATCTGCTTTATGTGTTCTAAATTTTCTCGTGTTGTCTTCTCATCTTTAAAATTATGAAGGAATACAAATTGTTGTTGGAATAGACATTTCTGACACAGTAATCAGTAAGGAATCTGATTGGGAGGAAAATTGAAGATTATGGGAATGTCAAGCTAGTGACAACGGTTTGATCTCAACCCTATAAATTAGGTATCCCAACCCAATAAGCTAGGTATCTCTTTAACATCTATCCAATGGTTGACCGTATCTCAACTTAGGTTATTAGTACTCTTGGCATCTGCGTCTCTACGATATTCATCTTGTGGATGTGTTGTACTTTGGTGGTCCAACATTCGCTCATATCTAGTGTTGTTGGTTTTATAACTGTTCTATAGAACTTACCTTTCACTTTGGTAGGCATCCTTCTATCATGTAGACTTCTCCATTTCAACCATCCGATTTTTATTTTATGTGTATGCATCTTCATCTGTCATCCCATTCTCCTGGAACAACCATCGTAAATATCTGATTTTTTTTTTGCATTTGGGCACATCAAACCTATGTTATGTAACCTCAATTTCACTGTCCTCCATTTATTTATTTTCCATTTGTTGAAATTTACTGGTGATGCAAGTGTCCGTGTTACTTTTATCAGCTCTTTGATGATCCATGCGTGTGTATGTTGTGTGTGTGTATATATATACACATTGTATCATCTCTTGTTTGTTATGCTCATAGGTAGTAAAATATATTGTTCAATTCTCAGATTTCAGACATTGTATCATCTCTTGTTTGTTATGCTCATAGGTAGTAATATATTGTTCAATTCTCAGATTTCAGATCTCGAAGATACACCTATTAACCTTTTCTTGCTTGATCATTATGGTTTCAGGTATCCAACATTTTTTGATGATATTGCTGCACGCCTGCTTCCGATCATCCCCCTAATTATATATAGACTCATTGAAAATGATGCTATGGATGCAGCTGATAGAGCTCTCCAAGTTTATTCGACCTTCCTTCATTACTATCCTCTGAACTTTACGTTTGTTCGTGATATACTGGCTTATTTCTATGGTCATCTTCCTGGAAAGCTAATACTCCGCATATTAAATATCTTGGATATTAAAAAGGTGATGATGGTTGATGCTTTGTAACTGGCTAATTGTTTTTGCCCTTCTCTTTTAATAATCACTGAATCATTCTTTTTTCCTTTTTTCCTTTCAGATTCCTTTTTCTGAGTCATTCCCGCAACATATCAACTCATCAAATGCAGCCATGTGTCCACCATTGGACTACTTTGCTACTCTTTTATTAGGACTGGTGAATCATGTTATTCCTGCTTTAAATAATAGCTCCAAATGTGCAGCAATGGGAGATTTTGCAAATAATTCTACGCGTGCTCCCCATGGCAAGATCCAAGCCACATCACAACCTGGGCCAACTAATTCTTCTGAAGTGCAGAAACCATATTATCAGATGCAAGACCCTGGGACTTTCACCCAGCTGACTCTTGAAACAGCTGTAATAGAATTACTTTCTCTGCCTGTTTGTCCTTCGCAGATTGTCTCAGCTCTTGTTCAAATTGTTGTTCACATACAACCAACCCTTGTCCAATCCAGCAATGGGCTACATGGAGCTCCTGGTAGTTCTGGACAAGGCTCTATCTTGCCTACTTCTCCTTCAGGGGGAAGTTCTGATTCTTTGGGTGCAACTAGGACGACTCCATCGGTTTCAGGAATGAATACTTCTAATTTTGTTTCACGTAGTGGTTATACTTGCCAACAGCTGTCTTGCTTGTTGATCCAAGCTTGTGGTCTTCTTTTGGCACAACTTCCTCCGGAGTTTCATGTACAGCTATATGTTGAAGCTGCACGCATAATCAAAGAGAGTTGGTGGCTTACTGATACAAAAAGATCAGTGGGTGAACTAGAATCTGCTGTTAGCTATGCTCTACTAGACCCCACTTGGGCTGCACAGGACAATACCTCAACAGCCATTGGTACGCTTTCTTAAACTCTCTGGAGTAACTTTACCTGTTTGTTTGCTCGCTCCCCTGGTCTCTATTGATTATTGACTGGCAGTGTGATCATAAGAAGCCAAAAATGGTGAATGGAAAAAAGGGGAGAATTGCGATTTTGGTATATGAAGTAATGCGTTATTCCGGATTTAGTTCCATATTATTTAACTTCACATGTTTTGCCTTTAATTGGACAACACGTGCACTTTACTACTTGGAGTTAGCAGAAACTAATGGAAGATAGTAAAACTAGAGAATTTTGATTAAAACTGAAACAAATAAAAAATAAAACGTAGTAGAACTCGATGACGACTCCACTTCCTCCTCGAACTTCGCGCTTTCTGATCCTCTCCAACCTCTTGTTCATCCTCCTACTGCTTTTACCAGAGACAACATGCTCAAGTATTTCAAAGTTAATCATGTGCTTACTATTAGAGTGTTACAAAATGAAGGTAATCATCGCCTTTGTGTATTTTTAAATAATGTTCTGATTTATCAGTAGTTTTATCTATCAAAGTTTGCATGTAGTACTGGAACACTTGCGTGAATAAAATTTTGGCGCACACAAAATGAAGATACAAACCAATTAGGATGCTATGCGGCTAAAAGCTTGTTCCGACACTATATCAGAAAATTTAGGATAACATCATCATCTTCGGTGACGAAACATTCCGAGGACTCGTGTTTAGCAGAGACATGGAAATGAAAGGAGCACAAAAGCCGGAATATGACCACGACCTCCTGGCCCCTTCCTCGCCATCCTTCTATTTTCCTGTCCACTAAAGTTTTCTCATCCCACTACACGACCCCTTGCCCTTGGTTAGAAAGCTAGCCAACAGTATTATGTTCCAGATGACGAGGGAGAAGAGGATAAAAAGTGGCAAGGCAGAGTAGGAAGTCGGCAGTTATCAAGTTCTGCTACTGTTTTTCTTTTTAATTTCTCTCTTTGTTTTTATGATATTTCAAATAGTTATTTTGTTAATTTTTGAGTACTCATTAGCTTTCATCAAATTCAGGGATTAAGAGTGCACATGTGATTAAATTAAAGGTCAAATGTCTGTTGTTGAATACAGTGTTTTAAAAGGCCCCTGGGGCGGGGCATTATCGAAACTCCCTAAGGCTCGCGTGTGGTGCTTAATTCTTTGAGGCTTACGCCCCAAATGCTCGACTTTGCGCCCAAAACATGCCTAACGCTCAACGCCCGGGGCTCGACTAACAGTTCCTAACACAAATCATGCGGAAAATTCCTTAATTAGTACTATCGACACTCAAAACTCTTCAACAAATGAATGATTTAAGCTCTACTCATCTATAGAAATATGAAGATTGAGAGTAGCTCAAAATAATGAATCATGGTATTGCATATTTACTAATTGAGAACGTCGGGATGGTGAATATCATTTGAATATTTCTTCTGAATATAGATGGTCAAGATTTACATCTTCACTTATTGTAGGTCTTCATATCTTAGTTTTTTGTCTTTCAAAATTATCAGACTTTTATTATTTTACTACTATTTGCAAGCAATTTTATATTTACTCTTAAGGAGTAATATTTTAAATTACAGTACTGATGAAGTTTATTTATTATTAACTTTAGAGAGGTAAACTGTGTAGTTTAGTAATATCTTTTAGTAAATTGTAATTTTTTAATTGTTCGAAAGATAATGCATTATAGTTGATTTTTATCTAATAGTATTTTAAACTATATTTATAAGAAAATGCTAGTTCTTTTTATGAGTTATTTTAATCCTTCTTAATCTTCTTAAAACTTTTAGTATACTTTATATACTTTTTGTGCTTATTATGCTATTTTATTAATTTATAAATTGAGAAATTTAAAGGTCCATGGGGCTTACGCCTCGCCCCACGTTAAGTAAAATGCCCCGTTTCATGCCCCCGCCTTTTAAAGTACCGGTTGAATAATATGGGAAGTAAATTGAAATAATGTATTCATTCATGGACCGAAATTGTTATTTTCCAGAAAGAGCAGTAACTTTGTGAGGAATATATCTACATTGGTTTTGCTAACCTACTACAACTTTTGCTTTCATTGTCCTGCCCTTTCTAAAAACATTACCATCCTTTAAATACCAGGGGCGTTTTGGTCATTCCAACAAAAATACTGAAAACCCTTATCCTTCACCGTCCGGAAGACTGTCTATTTGATCTTCTCAATTGGCGAATTTTTCTTTTTTTTTTTTTTTTTTTTTTTTTTTCAATTCTCCACCAGTGAACCCCCATCCCTATTCTTATTTCCGGCGGCTGTTGATCTTTATTTCTTCCCCAGGTCACTCCTCTTTTCCATTAGCATTGTACTCATTTTACTTTTCCAGTGTAAATTGCTCCTATCAACGGAGTAATGGTTTGATTATGATTTGAGTTTTTTTTCATGTCCTTTATATTCCATAAAGCTGGACAACAAATTTTAGGAAATATAAGCCTTTCGCAGTAAATATAAATGGAGAAGATTTCAGTATTTAGCTTGTGGAAACTATCAGGAGAGGAAGAGTTGGATAGAAAGCAAAATTATAAGAAAAAGAAAAAATTCAGGCTCACCCAGTTTTCACTTCGCAGAGACTGGGAAGAGCAAAATGTGAGAGAGAAGGGAGAAAACCAAATTGGGTAGAAAGACAAAAATATACATCTCACTTATGCATTGATAACATGCTGTTAGGGGTATTTAAGGAAAACAAAAGATGTATACAGTGCTAAACTACTACTGCTATGTAGTAGGTTCGCAAAATACACACACACACACACATATATATAAAGATTTCCAGTTAAGGAAAGAGGTCAATCTTTTGAGACGACCTAAATTGTGAAGTAGGTCAGGCAAAAGGGAATGTATATAGTGTTTCTTATTTCTCACCTTCTAATTATATAAGGGTTGTCAATTAGCTGAAAAGCAGGGGATTAAATAATTCCAGTACAGGTTGCACTAAAGCCATCAATGCGCAGTTGTGGTCATGTCTGCATACCATTAAAATGCACTTTTTTGTTGCAAAATACTTTTATTAGTTTTGGGAGTAACTGATACTCCTTTCCGGTACTAAGCATCCTTCCTGAGTCCTCCTTAATAAGTCAATTCCTAAATTTTCATTATCTATTACTCCCAAAGGCTTTCAATTTGTTATCTTCTCAATAAAAATAAAGAAGTGCTCGAACAAGGTGACTGCTTCTCGCCTTAAGTTACTTGCATTTGAGCGCAAAATGTGAGCACATCATTGAAGCACACTGGGTCGACATGCTGAAGTGCATTAATCCTCATCTCACTTCAGTCGCTTTAGCGAGAAGTGATCGCTTTTGATAACACTGCATTTGAGATAGTTATATTTTTGTGTCTTGTTTTCTTTCAATCAGTGTTCCTATTCTTTCTCTAGGTATAACTTAGCTGCTATTTGCTTTTCTCAACTTTTCTTTCTGTTATGTGGAATTCTAGTCCACTGACATAATTTTTGGTGTTCTAGGTAATGTTGTTGCACTGTTACATGCTTTCTTCTGTAACCTACCCCAAGAATGGCTTGAGGGAACTCATCTTATCATTAAGCACCTTAGGCCTGTGACATCTGTTGCGGTATTAAGAATAGCATTTCGTATTATGGGTCCTTTGCTTCCGAGGTTGGCCAATGCTCAGACTCTTTTCAGTAAGGTACAAACTTTTTCGAGTTAATGTTCATTTTTCACTTAATGTGAGATCAGTAAAGGGTTAACTTAGGGGATTTGAGTTTGATTTACAGTATTCAGGGAAAACCTAGCTTATTTTATGCTCGTGTATCATTCTCCTGCATAATATTCGTTGTTTTCTCCGTGTGAAAAGAAAATATGAATGAATGGTGTATACTAAGTTCAGAACGAAGCAAAAGCGCCTTGAGAATTCGAATTATATAGGATGCTTAAATTTTTCAAGTCGGTGCTTTGATAGTGCCTTGATTGGAAAGCTGAACCTGGGACCTCTTATCGGCCTGCTCAACAATGATCGGCAAATAGTGCTTTGGGCGGTTACGCCATGATCGATATGGCTGATTCAACCAACCACGCTAGAGCAGCCTGCTCTTAGTCGTTATTTTCTTTCTCAAAAGCCCATCTCCTCTGGAAGATTAGTCTAGGTCTGATCCTGCATTCCCTTATAGGATTTTGATAGACAGTCACGATTGTCACGTCCTTAGTTTTTAACTAAGTACACGTGCGGCACTTGACAACTCGCTCACGATCTTGCGCAACTTGCTTACGTTCTTGCTATGCCAAGTCAGCCCTACTACACTCAAGATCGCTAAGAGAATGGAAGAAAGAACACAGGAGAATTGGTAAAGGAAGCTTTGTATTAGAGAGNACAAGATAAGGGTTTTCTCTAGAATTCTCTACAAGCCTAGAAGATTCCAAAGACTTTCCTAGCAAATCCATAAAGATCTAGGTTCTTCCTAAGAAAATGTCCATACTTCTCTAGAATCTTCTCACAAATACTAGCCTTCTTTTTATGTAAGCTTCCACATGGCATTAATAAATGCCAAATAGCGCCTATGTGGCATGATGACATGGCGGGTCATCA
>MU770978.1:16477-26966 GCA_026770625.1 Nicotiana glauca | reverse complement strand
TTGGTGGCATTCCTCTTTTTGCCACGGCCGCTCTTGCCAGCAGCATCCTGGATGACGTTGGCTTGGGTGTTGGTAGCATTAATTTCTCCGTTGTTCGCCATTCCCTTAGTTGAAACCTTCGCTCTAATACCACGTTGTCACGTCCTTAGTTCTTAACTAAGTACACGTGCGGCACTTGACAACTCGCTCACGATCTTGCGCAACTTGCTCACGTTCTTGCTATGCCAAGTCAGCCCTACTACACTCAAGATCGCTAAGAGAATGGAAGAAAGAACACAGGAGAATTGGTAAAGGAAGCTTTGTATTAGAGAAAATTTGAATTGTTTTTCTTGATGAATTACAAATGAATGGCCCCCTTTATATACTAGTCTCCTAGGGGCTAGTGTGTAAATATTAATTATTACACAAGTCCTTGATATTTACAAGATAAGGGCTTTCTCTAGAATTCTCTACAAGCCTAGAAGATTCCAAGGACTTTCCTAGCAAATCCATAAAGATCTAGGTTCTTCCTAAAGAAATGTCCATACTTCTCTAGAATCTTCTCACAAATACTAGCCTTCTTCTTATGTAAGCTTTCATATGGCATTAATAAATGCCAAATGGCGCCTATGTGGCATGATAACATGGCGGGTCATCACACGATGCTCTATAATGGTGGTGTCCGGACCAGCTTGCGCACATCTTGACTATTTTACTGGGTACTTATTACCTCCCACCAGCACAAGTACTGGGGAATAATAACAGAGGGATTAAACATTGTACATTGCTCATTTCCCTGAAATCTTGGGGTTGGAAGTAAATATACGCTGGACACATGGTCACGAGGCCTGGAAACAGAAATTAATTGCTCACATGCACTTAATTTTTATTGAAGTCCATCTCTGCTTAATGTTTACAAAAAAATCGTCCTTTCTGGACAAGTTTGGTTTTCCCTTTAAAAATACTTAGATTTTAAAGGTCATAAAATTCCATCAACTTTACAGGGTTATTTTCGTCTATTAGCATTTCAGTTTGGGTCTTCATGTTATGTAAATAGAAATATGTATCCATCAAAGGCACTCCAGATCTTTCTTATGTTCTACATTCTAATGGACAAGGGATGATGGAAGTCATAAATATCTATAGTATGCGAATATGTTCATAATTTATATTCGATTTGTTATTTTGGAACTGATTTAAGTTAGGAAAGGGAGCACATTGCTAAAGTCATTTCTGTTTCCATTTCTTTCGCTTCCATCTATTGGAATATCATCTGGTAGACACTATCGCTACTTTTGAATATTTTGGTGGATGTCTTTGGGAGGAACTCACAGCTATCAGCACCTATTCAAGCAACTGAAATCACTGATCTTATTGACTTCCTGTAAGAATCTTTTTCTTCTCCCTGTGTTTTTATCTATAAAAGTTGTAGCTTTCTTTAATGCATGTTTTTTACATTTTTAATTTATTCTTCAGCAGTTACAGCATCGTTTTGCTTCACGTGTCATTTTGTTGCCATGCTTAAACAATTTATTCCTCAGGCATCTTGTAATTCATTACGAGGGACAGGGAGGGCCAGTGCAAGCGTCTAGCAAACCTAGATCTGAAATTTTGGCTCTTTTTGGACGAGCAACAGAAAATTTGCGTCCAGATGTCCAACATCTTCTTTCCCACCTCAGCAGTGATGCAAATAGTTCTATATATGCTGCAACTCACCCAAAAATTGTCCAAACTCCTTAATTATTGTTGTATCATGCTAGCTTCTTTATCAAGTGATCCTTTATGTACATCTTAAAAAGAAGAGTATTTGATTCCAGGAATTTAATGCAACTATTTGATGGCATTAAGTTGCTTTTGCAGCTATATCTCATCGCCACTGATATAGATAAACATAGAACTGTGTATCAAATTTTTGTTTAGGAGCACAAAGTTACTGAAATGCCACCCCCCTCCAATAAGAAGGGAAGGTGTATATGAAGACTTTTACAATTTTGTACTGATTCTTAGGTGGTTGAAGACTTGAAGCGTTGCTTTAAGTTTTGAATTGATATGCGAATTCCGGTACTAATTCAAAGGAGTTTGTTAGACCATCCACTTTAACCTTATCTTTGCTTAATAAATATGAAAATCATTGCAAAGTTTTCTGAATTGATATTTCGCCGTACTTGAATCTTTTATTAAGCATTTGGTAACGGTGACTGTGTTCCTGAAATTGTAGTTCGACTCCTTACATCTTCCGAGTCGTGTTATATTTGCTTCACAAATAATTCCATATCTGGTGTTATTGAATATTTTGCTTATGTTTAGTGCAACTTCTGTTTATTCATTCTTCTTGTAGTAATTGAGTGAGATAATTTGTTGGCAAAAATATGAATTATGACGATTTAGTATACTAACTGTTTGAGCATATAAATTGTTCACCGTGAAAATGGTAATTACATTTAAATTTGATTATGAGGTTCTAAAAATACGTGATCTATTTTTATGCTAGTTGTTAAGCAATGAATGCTAAGTAAAGGGTTAGAAATCAAGATTGTAGCTTAGAGACGATATGATAATTGAATCAGACAGTTGGAGATTGGGTCTCAAGTTGTCGTTTATAGGGCCTCGGGGTCAAGCTGGATGGCCGACTTGGAGCAGTCGAGAGGGAGATAACGATTATGAGAGCTATGATGATGGCTCTTTATGATCAATGATAAACAATAAATAGAATACAATGAATATAAGCAATAAATGAAGTACTGAAATTAAAAGAATGTGTTAGAAAGCAGAGAGAATATTATTGTGTATTTTAGTATTGAGCATCATATCCCTACAAAATGATAAGGATTCCCTTTATATATAAGGGGGAATCTCAACATAGCACAAATGCATTAATTACAAAGATATGAGTTGGTGTAGCCATTTAATGTCTTGGTTCGTTTTTGGACTAGTCCACTAGGCTTTGTCAGCTACATGTACGCGCCTTGGGAACTTCACCTTGATCCGCCAAGACCACTAATTTACATTGCCTCGAGGTCGGTTGTAACTTACACTACCTCGAAGTCGATCACCGAGAATCCTCGGAGTCGATCAATGGAAATCCTCGAGATGCCTTGATGATCGTAAAATCGAACCGTCGATTTCTACCTTATACAGATAGTCCCCGCGTTTCCTAGAACAAAGTTGTAGGAAACGATTTTTAACTCCTACTCTATAAGCATCATCATCATGACGTCAGCCCATCAGAGCATTAAATGCCATTGCCCAAAAGCCGCGCAAGGGTCGCCGTCAAACACGACTATCGAGAAGCCCACGAACCGCTATTGATTCGTCCTTTCCGCTGCCCATATGACTCTTGTAAATGCATCAATCGTTTGATAATTCACACTTTTACAACATCTTTAAGTTTTCAAGGCCAAATCCACCCCCTTTCACATTCTTCCTTCTTCCCTTCTTGATTCTTTGGCTATCTCTGAAAAGCCTTTCCGCCACCATGGCTAGAACTTCTAAGATAGTTCCTGGGAAAGAAGAGGCAGCCTCCTCATCTCGGACATCCAAAAGCAAATGGAAGGATAAGCCCAAAGTGGCTCATACTATTGAACAATGTACACCCATCGAGTTCAATAACACGAAGGATTTCTCCATCGAGACAACTTCATCTACGCCGGGTTGATACGAACACGTATCTCTTCATCAGCATCGTGAAAGACATAAACAAAGTGCAAGTGGATTGCCAGTGGGATAAAAAGGTGCTGGTTGAAATCCCTAGACCTAAAGAGAGCATAACGGACCATAATGCCGGTTTTCTTCATGTGTACACATACCCGTTCACTTTGGGCCTTGTCGACTCCTCAGACCTTTCTTCTCCTGCCATAGACCCGGTCATTCTCGACTTCTGTTGTAAATACCGGGTGATGCTTGGCCAAATTTATCCCTCTTTCTGGAAGATAGTTTACATGCGTCGCCATTTTTCCATTAAGATCGAGAGTAAGGCCTTTACCCTCGATCATCTAATCAGGCTATACAGCCCCCGTCTTTTTTCGAGGTTTGATCAGGCTTCACCATCGAGCATCGAAACCCTTTTTCTCGAGCATTGACGAGGATAAGGATCGGGGTTGGATGAGCCGATTTGTCCGAGTGAGGACCTCGGACATTATTCAGGCCAGGTGGATGCCGTTCCCGGAGGTGTGGAACACGGAGCGTAAGTGCCTTTTCTTTGGGTATGCTTTGTTGTCTTTTTTCTTTCTTCAGAAAGCTAACTTTACCTTTGCTCACGTAGCCGCTCTTTGGTATCCCGAGTCTGTTCTGGACCTGCTAGAATGGATTAGGGGATTAAATACCTCGTTCCTCTATCCCGAGCGCTCTTGGCCTGAGCCGGCTAAAACGCAGTGGGTGTCCAAGAATCATGGTAAAATCCTTCATGCCGCCTATATCATATTTTTACATTTTTCCCCCATACCCTCTGTGTTGACAAATTTTGATCACTATGTTTGCGCAGGCTTGGCAATGGAGTGCAGATGTGACTGCCTCGTGATGGCGAGGAGGAGGCTCCGAAGCCTGACAAGGGCAAGAAGCATTACTTGCACTATCTCAAGGCCGACCGTTACTTACACTACCTCGAAGTCGATCACCGAGAATCCTTGGAGTCGATCAGTGGAAATCATCGAGATGCCTTGATGATCGTAAAATCGAACCATCGATTTCTACCATATACATAAATGCTAAACCAATTAGTGATGAGTTAAAGGGCGAATCTTAACTGAACTTAATGAATTCTAGACCGAATAAAATAAAGTACTTGTATAATGGCTAGAGCTTAAGATCATTAAATAACGAATTTAATGTTTTATGATTGACAATAAATATGATAGCATCAATGCGTAGTAACTGTCAATAATGATAAGGAATATAAGAGAAAAGGATCTACCACCCAATTGTTATATGACTGGGATGTTCCTCTTGTTTGACGGCGACGTGAAAAGGCGAGAAGTCAAGGTGGATATGAAATCTTGAGGCTTATGAATAAAGATTTATCAACATGTGCTTGAACGAAACAATGAATAAGACAACTTCGTCGTATATTCTTTTGTCAACCTTTACACTATCTTCCAATCCAAAAAGGGTAGATATCCTTTTGTTCCCTATTTCTTCCTATTTATAAGGGATATACCCCAAAAATCCTAAAAAAGTACAGCATAAAGAATATCTCAAGGAATATTCTTTAAGTCCACTTCTGAGTCTAGGTTACCGTCATATTCTTAACTCGGCTGGCCGCTTTTGATATCAACCTTTGTGAGGACAACCTTCAGTTGCTATATCGTGGTCGACCCCGTCCTTTTGTCTTGCTTATCCGTTACCGTGGTCGCCAAATTTAGACCTATACAGTTAATCCCTTCGCTTGTTGAGGTCGTAGCCATGCACTTCTTCGATAAGCTAACATTATTTGTTTTTGACACAAGAGAATTTGATATGGAGTCGAGCCGGGTCGACCAAGATCAAGAGAACGACGCAACCAACGAAGTCATGATTGATGTGGTTACCCTGGGGTGACGTTACAACCACGTGCGTCATCATTACACACTTCCCGAGACAACATTTGCATGTCTGTAGATTTGGTTTTAGTGCCATTGACTATCCTTTGCTTCGATTCTCGCGCCATCCAACCTTATAAATAGATAAGGGTTTGGTTTTTTTTAGAAGTTTCCATATTTTCCCTCCTTGCATGAACACTATTTTCCTTCGAACTTCTTTACCAGTTCCTGTTGTTAACTTTGTTTTTATGATTTCGTTTCTCTCCTTCTTACCCAGTCATTACCTCTTTCTTTAGGTTTAGTAGCACACCTTTCATCGTTGAGATTTCTTAAACCCTTCTTATTCATGACAAAGTTTCAGACGCCACTCCGTAGTCGGTGGCTCCTCCTTTCGGCGATGAGGATATCATGACTGAAGAGGGTGAGAGTTTTCCTATCACAGAGGAATTACTTCCAAGAAACCCCTTGTCTAGAAGCGATTTCCACGAGGAACCCACTCCTGCTCCCATTCCGTTGATCTCCGAGATCGGGCCATCTCGTAGCTGAACTCCGATCGACATGTCGTATCCCTTCTCACGTCGAGATGGTTACGGCTTGTTTTCACCAAGTTTTCATAGAGATACTATGATACACCTGCATTATCGCGGTACCAGAGGGCTGGTAGTCAGAATGGATGATAGGAGGAATCAGAATTTTTGGCACAAGTACTTTTTTATCAAAATCGAGCACTTGGTGTTGGACCCTGCTGGATTTCCCGAGCAGTGGAATCATAATCGTAGATGTTGATGGTGTATACTTGTTATCTTTCTTTCGTCCCTTTTGATTCTCATTCATTTGTGGTTTCTTTGTGTTTGTTTTTTTAGTTGAAAAGTATGCGTCCTTTCCCATTGTCGGTATTGAACACTGGCTAGCATGCATATTAACTCATATGGCAGGTATTCGAGATTGGGCGGTCTTCTACAAACGCTTTGGACCGAAGGTCCCGTCTAGTAAGTGTTACTTTTATTTCGGCCTTTTGTTATTTTCTGTCATTTCTTGATACGACCTCTTTGTGGTATCAGGTCGACGAGCTACCACAAATAAAGCTCTAGTGCCGGCATTTTGCCAGGCCATTGCATCGGCAGGGATGCAATTTACTTTGGCTGAGTCCACCCCCGGAGGTCATGCTCAAACTTTACAACGTAGGGACCCCCCTTCCTCGGAATAATGTTGTACGGGATGAGATTTCATTCCGACCTATCTACCACCTTGTAGATGAGTCCTCTAATGGAGAGGAGTCGCCGTCGAGAAAGAGGAGGAGAATGGAGCTCGGAAAGACCGTCGCCACCATCATTGAGAAGAAAAAGGTCGTTTCTTCGAGAGCGACATCCTCACCTATGCTAGATGCATAGGCCATTTTTATGGCGGATGTTATTATGGCGGGAAGGTACCCTACGACCGAGTGGATTTACCAAAGCAAGGAACCTACACGGGTTGCTGAAGGTGGCGTGTCATCGGCGGCCGGGGGGAGATGGGGTGGTACCCGCAGGCGGTATCATCCTTCGCCCCCTTGTGCGCCGCTTCTGAGAACGCGGCGCTTCAGTCTATGAGTAATGTAGAGTTATCACGGAGTATTTCTGGAATAGTTTTGTGAGTAAGTGTTTTTTCTTTTCCTGTTAGGATTTATTTTACATGTGTAATCTGCTTATGCTGACTTTCTTTCCTCTGCGTGTCAGACTCTTATTATAGAGATCGAGCACGACCGGAGGGATGAGCGAAGGACGACCGTTTTTAAGAAGGTGACTTCCAAGTAAAAGAGTAACGTACCAAGCATCATGCGTTGGCCGATGTCTTAATCAAGATAGCAAGTTTCAGCTATTTCACGACAGACTTAAACAGATAGAGGAAGAGTTGGCATAGAAAGTTGAGGAGCCAAAGGAGCGGGGTGATGAGCTGATGAAGGCCATAGGTCGATGCAGCAAAATTGAGGCGGCTTTTAAGGACAAGGATGATGAGCTCGAGGTAAGAAAGGGGGTGATGGACGAGAATGCCGATCTTCAGGCGGGGGTGGGCTCTTTAACTGCTGAGATTAGGAAACGGGAAGCGGAGGTTGTCGATCTGAGGGGCGAGCTGAGCATTAAAGTCGATGAATTGGCTCATGCCGAAAAAGGCAGGGTGGCCGCCATATCTTAAGTAGTAGCCCTGGATGATGCCCTACGTGTTTTTAGGTCTGAGCGGGATAATAAGGTAGAGACGTCGACGCTTAAGGTAGCGAGGTTAGAAGAGTGGATACAAGATCTGGAGGCGGAATTGTCCGGATTGAATGAACAGGTTGTTGCTTTCAAGGCTGAGGAAATGCGACAGAAGTCGCAACCGTCCACGTCTCATACTCATGTTGATCCCGTCGTGACGCAGGAGTTGTATGAGATGTGGGTTCATGCCGAGGCTCAACTTGATGTGTTATGAATGCCAACGGGAAGGTTTCTGAGGTAGCGTGTTAAAGCACATGCGGCCCGTGAAGCCTATTGTTATGATCCCGGTCGC
This sequence comes from Nicotiana glauca, assembly GCA_026770625.1. Lineage (NCBI taxonomy): Eukaryota > Viridiplantae > Streptophyta > Magnoliopsida > Solanales > Solanaceae > Nicotiana > Nicotiana glauca. Next base: position 18,951 of record MU770978.1, on the reverse strand, counting down.
CTGGCGGGGATGATGTTGATGATGATGTGGACAGGCTCGCCCACGATTCTTGGTATAACGAGGAGTATGACGCAGGGGATGACGCGGCGTAGGGCCCTTGTATTTACTTTTGTTTTGCCTTGCTATTTTTGTGAGGGCATCTTCGAGTCCTTTGTAAAAAGATTTGTAATATAAAAATTGTAATGGAATGGTTACCTTTTTGCTGTGTATCTCCGAATTTGTTATTTTTGTTTGTTGTTAGGTGAAGTCCCTATCTTTTTAGCCGCTTGTGTTTTTTATGTTTCAGCATAGTCGATCGTAGATCTTAAAGTAATTCGAGCGAGATCGAATGTTAAGTAGTTCTAGCGAGGTCGAATGTTAAGTAATTCGAGCGAGGCCGAATGTTAAGTAATTCGAGCGAGGTCGATTGTTAAGTAATTCGAGCGAGGACAAATGTTTAGAAATTCGAGCGAGGTTGAATGTTAAAGGGGAGTAAAATGTTTCTTTATTTCATTCATTGGATGATATCTTGGTCGAGAGTACAAAATGCTGCTTTATTTCATTCATTGGAGAATACTATACATGTCCATTTTATACATATATTAGTGAAGTTTCCATGTATCTAGTCCCTTTATCGTTCAGCCAGGAAAAGCAGTCGGCAGGCGGGGCGATGAATCATACTTGAATTTCGAGACGTCCCCTTCGTTTCCTTGTAAAAAATCTCCCTGAGAAAACCCAATTGGTACAAAAACCAGGTGAGGAAAAAGAGTATGACTTAAGGGGCGTCCTTTTTCTGAAGTTGAAGTATTTGAGGTGGGATACATTCCAATTATTTTGTAGTAGTTTTCCTTCCATTTTTTCTAGTTGGAATGCTCCTTTGCTTGCTGTTGCCATGATTTTGTATGGCCCGTCCCAATTGGTTCCCAATTTACCTTCTTTCGGGTATTTCCTCGCTTGTGTTTTGGCTTTGAGAACATAGTATCCAACTTTGAGCGGTCATATTTTGGCTTTTTTGTTGCAGTACTTTGCTGCTTGTTGTTTTTGGGTTACCATTCTTATGTAAGCCATGCCTCTTCATTCTTCTGCCTTGTCGATGTCTTGTTTTCTCTCTTCATTGTTTTGTCCTCTTTCATTAGAGTATCTTAGGCTCGGCTCCCCGACCTCGAAAGGTATCATGGTAGTGAGTATGGCGTTTCACTTGTGCTCGTTTTCGGAGTGGTGCCGTAGGACCACAGTACCTCTGGTAGAAATTCCGGCCATAACTCTTTGGCGTCCTCGAGATTTTTCTTTAAGATGTTCAATACTGCCTTGTTGGAGGATTCAGCTTGACCGTTGCCGGAGGGATGATATGGCGTGGAGAGTATTCGCTTGATGTGCCATTTTTTGAAGAACTCGGTGGTCTTTTCCCGATGAATTGGGGCCCACTGTCACAACTAATTTCTTTAGGGATGCCAAAGTGGCATATGATGTTTCTCGATATGAATGTGATGACTTCCTGCTCGCGTATTTGGGTGAACGTACCCGCTTCAACCCACTTGGAGAAGTAGTCAGTTAAAACCAAAAGAAATTGTAACTTACCTCGCCCCGCTGGGAGGGGTTCGACGATTTCCATTCTCTATTTGATGAATGGCCATGGTGAAGTGACAGAGTGGAGGTGTTAACCCGCTTGATGTATCATAGGTGCGTACTTTTGACATTCCTCGCACCTCTTGACGTAATCTACAACATTATGTTTCATCGTGGGCCAGTAATATCCTGCTCGAATGAGGCACCTGACAAGGGCTCGGAGGCCTGTATGGGCACTACAATGACCTTCATGTACTTCTTCGAGTACGCGCCTGGTTTGATTTTTCCCTAAGCATTTCGACAAGGGACCCCCGAATGTTCTCTTGTACATGCAGTGATCTATGATGCTGTACTTGGCTGCCTGCATTCGAAGATTTTTGGCTTCCTTTTTGTCTTGTGGGAGTATTCCCTCCTGCAAATATGTCATGATGCGGTTGCGCCAGTCCCAAGCAAAATTTATGGAATGTACCTCAAGTTGGTCTATCGACGAGTGGAGGAGGGTGACCACATTCTCCTTAGTGATATTTTTGGTGGCTGTTGCTAATTTGGCGAGGCCATCTGCCTCGATGTTTTGTGCTTGAGGTATTTGGTAGAGTCGACATTCATTGAATTCTGGCAGTAGTTTATGAATTTCTGCTGGTACTTTTGTAGCCTTTGATTTTTGATTTGGAAAGTCCTTGTAACTTGGTTGACGACGAGTTGTGAGTCACATCTGAGGATGATTCGTCGTGCTCTGTATTTGAGAGATAACTTTAACCTTGCAATTACAGCCTCATACCAGGCCTCATTGTTGGTCATATCGGGGCACCATATGGATTGGCGAATAACTTCACCTATCGGGACTTCGAGTAAGAGTCCCGGTCCAAACTACGACGCGTTGGATGCACTGTCGATGTAAAGGATCCAGAGGTCGGGTTGCTCGGGGGGGG
>MU770978.1:5277-15693 GCA_026770625.1 Nicotiana glauca | reverse complement strand
GGGGGGGGGGGGGGGGGGGGGGGGGGGGGGGGGGGGTACGAGAAGCTTCTTGCTCGACCTCGGACATTATTTTGGCACTGAAATCAGTGATGAAGTCAATGATTACCTATAATTTTATCGTTGTTAGCAGCTGATATGTTATATCTTGCTCGCTTAATTTTATGGGCCACTTGGCCAGTCTTCCCGACAATTCGGTTTTATGTAGGTTGCTACGTAGGGGGAAGTTCATCACTACCGATATGGGTGGCATTGAAAATAGTGTCTAAACTTTCGTAAATCTATAACCAATTTCTCGAGGTGGGGGTACCTCATTTTAGCGTCGACCAGGGTTTTAGTATTATATAATAAAGTGGAGATTGCGTACCTTTATTTTCGCGGACCAGTATTGCGCTCACCGCAACTTCGGAGACGGCCAAGTAGATTAGGAGGCGTTAGTCAGGTTCTGCTTTGGCGAGCAATGAGGGAGATGACAAGTATGCCTTTAGTTCCCTCAGGTATCCTTTCAATGGCTTTGATCTGGTCTGGATTGACTTCGATGCCTCTTTTGATACTAATAAACCGAGAATTTGCCTGAGGTTACGCCGAAGGCGCATTTTTCGGGGTTCAATTTCATGCCGTAACACCTTAATATACCGAAGGCCTCTTTCAGGTGGTCGATGTGGTCTTCTTTCCTTGTTGATTTGACCAATATGTCATCGATGTAAACCTCCATTGTCTTGCCGAGTTGATCTTTGAACATCTTGGTGACCAACCTTTGGTATGTTGCCACTGCGTTCTTCAACCCGAACGACATGATTCTATAACAATACGTTCCCTGGTGGGTGATGAAAGTAGTTTTCTCTTGGTCCTCCTCCTCCACGAGGATTTGGTTGTAACCCGAGTAGGTGTCCAAGAAGCTTAGCAATTCGTGTCCTGTTGTTGCATCGATAAGCTGGTCGATATGAGGCAGGGGAAAGGAGTCTTTTGGGCATGCTTTGTTTAGGTCTGTGAAATCTAGGCACATCCGCTATTTCCCATTTTCTTTTTTAGCATGACTACATTAGTGACCCATTGGGGGTGTTTTGATTCCCTGATAGAGCCGTTGGCGAGCAACTTATCTACTTCATCACTAACAACCTCATTGATTGCGATATTGAATTTTCTTCTTATATGCCGCACTAGAGGATAGAGAGGGTAGACGTTCAACTTGTGTGTGGCAACATCTTTTTGGATGCCCGACATATATGTGTGGGACAAGGCGAACAAATCGACATTGTCAATTAAAAACTTGTGAAATTTACCTGGTTCTGAGAGTTTATGTCTGATGTAAGCCTTTTTGCTATTGTCGCTGTTGTTTAGTTGGACGGGATCGAGGTCTTGTATCGTTTAGTCAGCGGATTCCACAACGTCCGTCCCTGATGACATCTGTTTGTACGTCAAGTCCGGTCCCTGACTTTGGTAATTTCTATGCGTTTGCTTCTGTTCCCTTTAGCTGTTGGATATACGTGCAATCCTAGGTGATACGATACTATTATTGGGCGGTGCGTTGCACGCCTCAGATGCTGAATATTTCCTACAGAGTAGGGAACTTGATTACTTGGTATAGGTTTGACGGGATAGCCCTCATGGCGTGTATCCATGGCCGCCCGATGATGGCGTTGTAAGTAGTGGCTTGGTTCATGACATAGAACGTTGTTTCTAGGGTGACACCCCCTGCCAGAATGGGTAATGTTATTTCCCTAAAGGTTTACTCAACTGCATTATTAAAACTTGTTAGTGTTATGTAACGCGGTACTATCTTGTCTTCGAGTGTCATTTGTATGAGAACTCGAGGGTGGATAATACACGCGCCGCTTCCGTCGTCTACCATTATTCTTTTCGTATCAGTATATGACATACGTAAAGTAAAAGCCAGAGCATCGAAATAAGGGAATGTCAAACCGTCAGTATCTGACTTATCAAAGATGATATTGTCTTCGAGGTCGTCGTACTGTTTGTGAGTGATCGACCACTTGAGTTTGTGTGTAGTGCTAAAATTCACATTATTGATCGCTTCTTCATTGCCTTCGCTGATGATCATTTGGATGGTGTGAGAGGGGGAGGGTGGCTTGGGAGGTCCCTGGTGTTGTTTCACATCCGGAGCCGAAGTTGGCTCGTCCACGGTTGCTCATCAGTTCCCTCAGGTGCCCTTGGTTAAGCATTTTTAATACCTCTTGCTGTAGAGATATGCAATCCTCCATTTTGTGACCCAGACGTTCAACTTTTGATTACTTGGATCGGACTTCATCTTTTGTGGCAACTTCACCTTTGTGCCGAGCTTCTCTATTGCGTACACCATTTCTGAAGGGGAAACAAAAAAAATTTGAGTGAATAAGAGTAAAGGCATACCTCTTTTGTTTTGCTGAGTCCTGTGTGTGGCTTGGGCGGTCCTTCCGTATGTTGATGAGATGGTCGGACAGCTGTTCTAATGTAGGGATGATGTCTTTCTCGGTTAAGATGAGGACCTGACTGATCTCTTTGACCGTCGGTACGACAATCTTTTCTCAACTCCATTTGAACTGATGTCAGCTATTGGATCGAGCCATTAAGGTCATCCTCCTCGGCTCTCACCTCAACGCAATAGGCATTGTGGATTTCTCCCAAGTTGTGGGAGGGTATTTCATGAGCCTGCTTAATATCTTTCTGGTTGCTCTCGACTCGTTCATGTTCAACTCGTTCTAGAAACTACCGCCATCCCTTCTGATACATTTGGTAGTCTCATTCTCACTCCCTGAGTCCCTCGCCAAGTGTTTGTCTAACGGTGAATATGTCATTTACCCTGGCTTCCGCCTTTTTAGCCCCTGCATGGGTGGTGACGAACTTGTCGGCCATTTCTTTGAATGTTGCTATTGATCGCGCCGGCTATTGTGAATACCAGGTTAAGCTCCCTGTTAAGGTTTCACAAAACTTTGTCAGCGACACTGATAGAACATGCTCCTTTGAAAGATCGTTATCTTTCACCACTGTGATGTAGTGGATGATATGATCTTTGGGGTCTGTAGTGCCATCGTATATTTTCAGGTACGGTGGCATTTTGAAGGTATTGGAAATGGCATGTAGAGCCGCTTCCTCGCTGTACAGTTATTCAACGAACCGACCAATGTGTTGTTTTGGTAGCAACTCTGCGGCGCCCGGTATCTTATCGACCCTTTCTTGATGCTCCCTCATCTGGTTGCAGAGTTCCTTGTTTTCGTTTTCCATTTCTTCCATTTTCTTTAGAATGATTGTGAGTGTATCATTACCTGCATCAACAGTGGTGTAAGTGTTACATGTTTGAGGGATGGGCTGCTCGCTAGTGGTTGTTATGATGTCTGCTTGTGCCGTATTTGTGTCCTCCCTTTGAACGGGTCTGTCGAGTATGTTGTTTAGAGTGTTTGTCAGCCACACTTCCAGTAATTTTTTCACTGCTGGTGGTGCTTCCTCAACTGTAGACGTGGAGGTTCCCCTTTCGCGTGAAACTATTACGCTTTCGTGAGGGGGAGGTGAATCACTCCGCCTGGGCGTAGCGTTTGGTGTCGCGTTCTCGTTGTCTTCCCTGTCATCTTCGTTGATGGTATTCAAAATGTTGGTAGTGACGTCTACTATCCCTTTCAGTCTTGCATCTCCTTTTCCTGCCATCGTTAGTTTGTGCAGACGAATAAAAGATGGTTCTCTTTCTTATGAACTAGAAGGAACTATAATTTCAACTAAAACCTCCCCACAGACGGTGCCATATTGTTTGAGCATATAAATGCTAAACCAATTAGTGATGAGTTAAAGGGTGAATCTTAGATGAACTTAATGAATTCTAGACCAAATAAAATGGAGTACTTGTATAATGGGTAGAGCTTAAGAGCATTAGATAGTGAATTTAATGTGCTATGATTGACAATAAATATGATAGCATAAATGCGCAGTAATTGTCAGTAATGATAAAGAATTAAAGGAGAAAGAATCTACCACCCAATTGTTATATTATTGGGATGTTCCTCTTCTCTGACGGCAACGTGAAAAGGCGAGAAGTCAAGGTGTATATGGAATCTTGAGGCTTATGAATAAAGATTTATCAACATGTGCTTGAACGAAACAATGAATAAGACAACTTCTTCATATATTTTTTTTTCAAACTTTACAATATATTCCAATCCAAAAATGGCAGATATCCTTTTGTTCCCTATCTCGACCTATTTATAAGGGATATTTCCCAAAAACCCTAAAAAAGTACAGCATAAAGAATATCTCAAGGAATATACTTTATGTCCACTTCTGAGTCTAGGCTACCGTTATTTTCTTAATTCGGCTGGCCGCTTTTGACATCAACCTTTGTAAGGACAACCTTGAGTTGCTATATCGTGGTCGACCCTGTCCTTTGTCTTGCTTATCCGTTACCATGGCCTCCAAATTTAGAGCTATACGCTAACCAGTGTAGATTAAGAAAGTTATCATCAGAATAAGTTGCTCTAGTGGATTATGGCTTAATCTAAATACATGGCTATTATCAACTGTAAATTGTTTATATCAATACTTGTCTAAACATGCTTCACCAATTGATTAGCATGCAGTTTAGTAACCCAGGTTAAGTAAAATAAAAAATTTTTCTCCTTAAATTAATGGGGCCTACTTCCCTTTAAACCTTGATTATTATTTTGAGAAAAGAATGCTTAGAGGTTCTTTTAAAGACTTTATGACCAAATTGCTCCTATTTTTAAAGGAGCAAAAAACATAAGCGGGCAAAATTATACGAAAATTTCCATAGATGTAGTAACATTAGGTATTTTACACATAAGAAAACTAAATAATTATATTCCTAGCAAGAGTTCTATAAACCCTATACCTTAAATTAGGCATCCAAGTAAACAAACTTTTAGTTATTGGTAAACATCGTTAGTGTCAATTAAGATGATTAACATCCTCAGTGTCATACAATAGATTTAACGAGGAGTATGCCGCAGGGGATGACACGACATAGGGCCATTGTATTTACTTTTGTTTTGCCTTGCTATTCTTGTGAAGGCTTCTTCGAAAAAGATTTGTAATATAACAATTGTAACAGAATGGTTACATTTTTGCCGTATATCTCCGAATTTGTTATTTTTGTTTGTTGTCAGGTGAAGTCCCTGGCTTTTTGGCCGCTTGTGTGCAATTTTTCGGTGTAGTTGATCGTATATCTTAAAGTAATTCGAGCGAGGTCGAATGTTAAGTAGTTCGAGCGAGGTCGAATGTTAAGTAATTCGAGCAAGTTCGAATGTTAAGTAATTCGAGCGAGGTCGAATTGTTAAGTAATTATAGAGAGGATAAATGTTAAGTAATTCGAGTGAGGTCGAATGTTAAAGGAGAGTAAAATGTTGCTTTATTTCATTCATTGGACAATACCTTGGTGGAGAGTCCGCTTTATTTTATTCATTGGAGAATACTATACATGTCCGTTTTATACGTATATTGGAGAAGTTTCCATATATCTAGTCCCTTCATTGTTCGACCGGGAAAAGCAATCGGCAAGCGGGGAGATAAATCATACTTGAACTTCGAGACGTTCCCTTCGTTGCCTCATTAAAAATCTCCCCAAGAAAACCCAATTGGGACATAACCCGGGTGAGGGAAACAGAGTACGACTTAAAGGGTGTCCTTTTCCAGAAATTGGAGTATTTTAGGTGGGCGACATTCCAATTGTTTTGTAGTAGTTTTCCTTCCATTTTTTCTAGTTGGAATGCTCCTTTGCTTGCTGCTATCATGATTTTGTATGGCCCGTCCCAATTGGTTCCCAGTTTGCCTTCTTTTGGTTCTTTGCTCGCTTGTGTTTTGGATTTGAGAACATAGTCTCCAACTTTGAGTGGTTGTATTTTGGCTTTTTTGTTGCAGTACTTTGATGATTGTTGTTTTTGGGATACCATTCTTACGTAAGCCATGTCTCTTCATTCTTCTGCCTCGTCGAGGTCTTGTTTCATATTCTCGTCGTTGTTTTGTCTACTTTCATTGGAGTATTTTAGGCTCGGCCCCCCGACCTTGACAGGTATCATGGCATCAGTCCCGTAAACTTGTAAGTATGGCATTTTTCCTGTGCTCATTTTCGAAGTGGTGCGGTAGGACCACAGTACCTATGGTAGAAATTTACCTTTGGCGTCCTCGAGATTTTTCTTTAAGGTGTTCAATATTGTCTTGTTGGAGGATTCGGCTTGGCCATTGTTGGTGGGATGATATGGCGTGGAAAGTATTCACTTGATGTGCCATTTTTTGAAGAACTCGGTGAATTGGGGCCCATTGTCACAGCTGATTTCTTTAGGGATGCCAAAGTGGCATATGATGTTCCTCTACATGAATGTGATGACTTCCTGCTCGTGTATTTGGGTGAACGCACCTGCTTCCACCCACTTGGAGAAGTAGTCAGTTAAAACCAAAAGAAATCGTATCTTACCTCGCCCCGCTGGGAGGGGTCCGACGATGTCCATTCTCTATTTGATGAATGGACATGGTGAAGTGACACATTGGAGGTGTTAACCCGCTTGATGTATCATAGGTGCGTACTTTTGACATTCCTCGCACCACTTGAGATAATCTACGACTTTATTTTTCATCGCGGGCCAGTAATATCCTGCTCGAATGAGGCACCTGACGAGGGCTCGGAGGCCTGTATGGGCACTACAATGACCTTCATGTACTTCTTCGAGCACGCGCCTGGTTTGATTTTGCCTTAAGCACTTCGACAAGGGACCCCCAAATGTTCTCTTGTACAGGCAGTGATCTATGATGTTGTACTTGGCCGCCTGCATTCGAAGATTTTTGGCTTCCTTTTTGTCTTGTGGGAGTATTCCCTCCTGCAAATCTGTCATGATGTGGTAGTGCCATTCCCAAGTAAAATTCATGGAATGTACATCAAGTTTGTCTATCGACGAGTGGAAAAGGGTGACCACATTCTCCTTAGTGATATTTTTTGTGGCTGCTGCTAATTTGGCGAGTCCATCTGCCTCGATGTTTTATGCTCGAGGTATCTAGTCGAGTCGACATTCGTCGAATTTTGGCAGTAGTATATGAATTTCTGCCTGGTACTTTTGTAACCTTTGCTTTTTGATTTGGAAAGTCCCTGTAACTTGGTTGACGATGAGTTGTGAGTCGCATCTAAGGATTACTCGTCGTGCTTTATATTTGAGAGCTAACTTTAACCCTGCAATATGGCCTCATACTCGGCTTCATTGTTAGTCATATCGACACACCATATGGCAGATAACTTCGCCTGTCGGGACTTCGGTTATGAGTCCCATTCCAGACTCCGACGCATTGGATTCACTGTCAGTGTAAATGACCTAGAGGTCGGGTTCGGTAGGAGGGGGGTACAAGAAGCTTTCTACTCGTCCTCAAACATTATTTTGGCACTGAAATCGGTGACGAAGTCAGTGAGTACTACAATTTTATCGCTGCTCGTAGATGATATGTTATATCCTACTCGCTCAATTTTATGGGACAATTGGCCAGTCTTCCCGACAATTTGGGTTTATGCAGGATGCTTCGTAGGGGGAATGTCGTCACTACTGATATGGGGTGGCACTGAAAATAGTGTCTAATCTTTCGTAAAGCTATAAACAATGCTAAAGCCAATTTCTTGAGGTGGTTGCGTCGACCAGGATTTTGATAATATAATAAAGTGGAGATTGCGTACCTTTGTTTTCGTAGACCAACACTGCGCTCACCGCGACTTCGAAGACGACCAGGTAGATTAGGAGGCATTTTCCAGGTTCTACTTTGGCGAACAATGAGGGCGAGGACACACATGCCATTAGTTCCCTTAAGGCATCGATGCATTCTGAATTTCACTGGAGCCCTTTGTCTTTCTTCAGCACGTTAAAGAATATGTGGCATATGTCGGATGGCCGTGATATGAATCTCGATAGGGAGGCTATACGACCAGTCAATTTTTGCACCTATTTCTTGCTGGTTGACACTTTAGGTATCCATTCAATGGCTTTGATCTGATTTGGATTGACTTCGATGCCTCTTTGTGATACCAATAAACTGAGAAATTTGCCAGAGGTTACACCGAAGGTGCATTTTTTGGGGTTCGGTTTCATACCATACCACCTTAATATACTGAATGCCTCTTTCAAGTTGTCGATGTGGTCTTATTTCCTTTTTGATTTGACCAACATGTCGTCGATATAAACCTCCATTGTCTCGCTGAGTTGATCTTTCAACATCTTGGTGACCAACCTTTGGTACATTGCCCCTGCGTTCTTCAGTCCGAATGGCATGACTCTTTAACAGTACGTTCCCTGGTGGGTATGAAAGTAGTTTTCTCTTGGTACTCCTCCTGCATGAGGATTTGGTTGTAACCCGAGTAGGTTTCTAAGAAGCTTAGCAATTCGTTTCCTGTTGTTGCGTCGATAAGCTAGTCGATATGCGGCCGGGGAAGGAGTCTTTTGGGCATGCTTTGTTTAGGTCTGTTAAATCTAGGCACATCCGCCATTTCCCATTTTTCTTTTTTTCCATGACTAAATTGGCGACCCATTGGGGGTATTTCGATTCCCGGATAGAGCCATTGGCGAATAACTTATCTACTTCATCACTAACGGCCTCGTTGATTGCAACATTTCTTCTTATTTGCCGCACTAGAGGATAGAGCCGGTCGACGTTCAACTTGTGTGTGGTGATGAGTGGTGATTTTACCACTCATCTAGTCTCTTTTATTTAGCATTTATGTCCTTTAACTATAATATGAGGTCGTTTATGGTGTGTATTATTAGATTTTCAAGTAAATCATGCCATGAAGTGATTTGAATTCAATTGGAGTGTAATTGGGCAGAAAAGGGTGAAAACCATGCAAAACTCCCCTGTGATTCCACATCTGTGGAAGATTAGTCACAAAAGTGACTCCACTTCTGCGAAGTTATGTGACCTTGCAAGAAACCGAATATGCGGTTAAATTACCGCTTGCACATCTATGCTGGGAAGATCGCATCTGCGGTATCAGAGATTATTTGATATTTTGTTTCTGCGGTGGGTTATCCGCATCTGCGGAGACGCACCTGCGAGTATTCTTCCGCAGGTGCAGTCGACGGGCATCAGACTTGGGCACTTTAGGCATTTCACATATTCTCAACCCAAAACCATTTAATACCCAAACCAGCTCATTTGTAAATATCTTTTGGCTTATTTTCAGTTCCTAGAACTAGAGAGAACAAGGTGGAAGCTAGGGTTTGCACACACACTTGGGTTTTGAAGATTTCAAGCTTCTGTTAAGGATTTCTTACCCATTTATGTTTATTGCTTCATCTCCTTGCTTTGTATTGAATATTTAAGTGTGTAGTATTTATTTCCAACACTTAAGTCTTGTTTATGTAAATATTCATAGTTAAAGTTATATTAAATACCTTGTTATGCTTATGTATTGAATGATTTTCATTAATTTATGACGTGAGTTATTGTTTCTTTAATTATTCTTGTTCTTTAATGTTTCCAAAGGGATTAGCTAACTCTAGGACTCGCCCATTAACTCCAAATTAATTTTGGAAAACATAATTTGGGGTTGGGAAAGATTAATTAACAAGAACTTGAGGCGTTAACCCTCATTTTATATATTGTACCAAGGGAGAGGATTGAACTACTTGTAGCCATATCCAGGTGTGCTTAATCTCCTAATTGTTTTAGGGATAATTCAATTAGGAAGTCTTGTTAGTCTTTGGAAGAAGCTAATATAGAATTATTATCCGCGGCTAATTAATATAAACTCGCTCATATTTGTAAAATCATAAATTACATTGGCTCGTTACTTCAGTGTAATTCCCGATGCATTCATCCTTGTAGCCATTGATCATTTCACTTGCTTTCTAGGTTAGTTTACATTTCCGCATTTAGGTAGAAATTATTTCTCAAACCAATTCTTAGTGTTTGGCATTGCATAACAAGTAATAATTCTCTTACATTCCTAATCGCCTACATATTTTTTTCTGTAGTATTCGATCCCGACTCATAGTTGGATAAATTATATTGCATGCGACCGTGTCCATTTAGTTTTTAGTAGTGGATTTGGACCTCATAACAAATTGGCGCTGTTGCTAGGGAACAATTTGGCATAATTTAGGTTGTTTGAGAAATAAGCGTAAGTGCATTGGTTCAAACTTGTGAATATTTGTGTAATTAATTTTTCTTACCTTTGTCTATTTTTCTTGTTTGTTTCTTGTTTATTTTCTTATTTTTGAAAAATGATATCATATAATGAAAATTGGTCGGATGGTAGTTGTTCATACTTTGATAACCCTTGTCCTTATTCTGGAGGACCACACTCGTGGCAAAGTTGTTTAAATTTTCCCGGGGGTGGATTGTGCGTACAATCTCAAACCCATGAGTGGAGTATTTGTGATAAGTGTGGTTGTCAAAATGGTCATTGGGAGTATTGTGCTTATTTGTCCTTCCCTTCCCCAACCCCCCCCC
>MU770977.1:56432-90697 GCA_026770625.1 Nicotiana glauca | reverse complement strand
TCTGAGGTGCTGCTCGTGCTCCTCCTGGCTGCGGGAGTACACAAGAATATCATCAATAAAGACTATCACGAACAGTCTAGATAAGGCCTAAATACTCGGTTCATCAAATCCATAAATGATCCTGGGGCATTGGTCAATCCGAATGACATGACCAAAAACTCATAATGCCCATATCGAGTGCGAAAGGCTGTCTTAGGGACATCAGACGCCCTAATGCTCAGCTAATGGTAGCCAGACCTCAAGTCTATCTTTGAAAACACGTTCGCACCCTGAAGCTGGTCAAACAAATCATCAATCCTCGGGGGTGGATACTTGTTCTTTACCGTCACCTTGTTCAATTGTTGGTAATCAATGCACATCCTCATCGACCCATCCTTTTTCTTCACAAATATCACTGGCGCACCCCAAGGAGAAACACTAGGCCGGATAAAACCCTTCTATAGCAAATCCTGCAACTGGTCCTTTAATTCTTTCAACTCTAGCAGGGCCATGCAATACGGTGGAATAGAAATGGGCTGCGTGTCTGGGGCCAGATCAATACAGAAATCAATTTCCTGTTGGGCGGCACACCCGACAGGTCTAAAGGGAAAACCTCTGAAAACTCCCGAACAATAGGAACCAAGTCATTAGAAGGAACCTCTGTGCTGGAATCACGAACATATGCCAAATAAGCTAAACACCCCTTCTCGACCATGCGTCGAGCCTTAACATATGAAATAACACTGCGGGTGGCATGATCTGGGGTCCCTATCCACTCCAATCGGGGCAAATATGGCAAAGCCAAGGTCACGGTCTTGGCGTGATAATCCAAGATAGCATGATACGGGGACAACCAATCCATCCCCAATATGATATCAAAATCCACCATGTCTAAAAGCAATAAATCAACTCGGGTCTCAAAACCCTCAAATACTACTACACAGGAACGATGAACTTGGTCGACTATTATAGAATCACCCACTGGTGTAGATACATAAACAGGAATACCCAAAGCATCACTAGGCATAGCCATGTAGGGAGCAAAATAAGACGACACATATGAATACGTAGACCTAGGGTCAAATAGCACTGAAGCATCCCTTCCACAGACCAGAATAGTACCTGTAATAATAGCATCAGAAGACTCAGCCTCTGGCCTAGCTGGCAAAGCATAACACCGGGGCTGGGCCCCACCTCCCTAAACCACGTCCCTAAGATGATCGGCTGCTGGCTGACCTCTACCTCTGCTGATCCGATCTCCACCTCTACGGTCCCTACCTCCACCTCTATGATCCCTACCCCCGCCTCTAGCTGCCTGGGGCGGGCTGTAGATGACCTGCTGCCTGAATCATGGGGCGAGGACCCTGCTGTTAAGAGCTGCCTGAGGCTCGAGGGCAAAACCTTACAATGTGACCGGGGTCACCACAACCATAACACGACCTCGGCCGCTGCGACTGCTGGCCTTTTCAACCTGAATGTCCTCCCCTGAAGCTCTGAAGTGGGGGTGCACTGATAAGCTGCTGATCTGAATAGTACTGTTGAGAACCACCGTTGCCTGGAGTACCATGAGAAACCTTGAGAGCTGACTGAAAAGGCCTCGGTGAATGACCTATACCATAGGAATCCCTACCTCTAGACGAGGTACCACTAAACCTACCAGAAAGATGAGGCCTCTTATCCGACATCTGACCACCTCCCCGTGAGAGGGCCATCTCAACTCTGCAGGCTGCATTGGCCGCCTCCTAAAAGGAAATATCACTACCAACTCCCACAACCATCTGGAGACGAATCGGCTGAATCAATCCATCAATAAATCTCCGTACCCTCTCTTACTCGGTGGGGAGTATAAAAATAGCATGGCGTGCCAAGTCAACAAATCGAGTCTCATACTGTGTAACTGTCATGGAGCCCTGCTGGAGGCGCTCAAACTGCCTGTGAAGTGCCTCCCGCTGAGTGACTGGGAGAAACTTCTCCAAAAATAACTCCGCGAACTGATCCCATGTCAAAGCTGGAGACCCTGCTGGTCTAGATAGGCAAAAATCTCCCCACCAAGTCTTGGCGAATCCTGCAAGCCAGAAGGTGGCAAAATCGACCCCATTGGTCTCCACTATACCCATAGTCCTAAGGATCTCATGACAGCTGAATAAGAAATCCTGTGGATCCTCTAATGAAGCACCGCTGAAGGTGGTGGTGAAAAGCTTGGAGAACTGTTCAAGTCTCTACAAAGCATCTGAAGACATGGCCGCTCCATCGCCAGCCTGAGCTGTAATACCTGTCTGAGCTTCCACAACTGGCTGAACCACTGGGACATGAGACTGGGGAGCTATCTGCTCCGGAGTATGTGTAGCAGGAGTCTGAACCCTTCCTCCAGCCTGATAAGTGGCTGGTGCTACTGCTAGCAAGCCCGCTCTAGTGACACTCTCCATAAAGCCTGCCAATCTGACTAGAGCATCCTGAAGATCTGGGGTGACTATGACCCCTCCTGGGACCTAAGCTCGGCCCACTGGAGCTGCTGGGGCTGGAACCTCCTCATTATAATCGATATGAGGCTCCACCTCTGGAACTGCTGCCCGAGGCTGAGCTCTGCCCCTGCCTCCACCTCTGGCACGGACTGGGCCTCTGCCCCTCACAGGAGCTACTGCTGGGGGCTCGGGCTCCTGCGCGGTAGAAGAAGAAGCACGTGTTGTCGCCATCTCCGAAAGAACAGAGTAGAAAGACAATCAATATTTGAGAAACAGAATTGCACGACAAGAAAGAACGAAAGTGAGACTTTTCCTAACTCCGTAGCCTTTGCGGGATAAATACAGATGTCTTCGTACTGATCCCTCAAACTCTACCAAGTTTGTCCGTGAGTAGAGAGACCTATGCTGTCACGACCCAAACCAAAGGGCCGCAACGCGCACCCGGTGCCTAACTCAACCGAGTACCAACGTAACATATCTTTCTTATCATACTATCATGAGTAGATGAGCCAGAAACCCTTTCATGAGGTAACAAGAATAAAACATAAGGGAATACTCAACATATGATGACCCAACCTGATATACAAACTTATACATGTGACATACGGGACTATAAGGCTGACACGACCATTTGTAAACTCAAAACATAGGCCGACAAGGCCACACATGTATCTATAAACCTGACATCTGTCTACAAGCCTCTAAGAGTACATAAAATCATAAAGGTCGGGACAGGGCCCCGCCATACCAATCAATACATATCCAAAGCATACCGACCAAATAGGCAACTCCGGAGCAAGTGGAGTGCACCAACACCTTCGCTGAGCTGATAGCCTACTAGGAGGACTGTCAACCTATCAATCGGGACCTGCGGGCATGAAACGCAGCGTCCCCAGGCAAAAGGGATGTCAGTACGAATAAAGTACCGAGTATGTAAGGCAAGAAAGCATAAATAAGAACAATAATGTAAAGAGAGATAGAGGAGATACAACCTGTAACATCTGAGTGCCTCTGGGGGATACTGACATGAAATGCATAATACATATATATACATAACATTTTAAAAAGCATACGCCTCTGTGGGCATCATCATCATCATATCGTACCCGGCCTCAAAGAGGACTCGGTAAAAACGTACCCGGCCATTATAAGGCTCGGTAGAATCGTACCCGGCCACGTGGAGCTCGGTAAAACCCAACTGATCAGTGGTTGCACAATAGGTGCCATACCCGGCCGACTATAGCGCGGCTCGGTAGAGTAAAATAGCTACTATATATAATGCATGTTAGACTCATGGTCACGTTCTAAACCTTTCAAAGTGACATAAGGTCATTACACCTTGGATTAACATTATAGACATCATACCATCAATATGAACCTTAGTAGGATTTAAGGATCATACACACTTGTTTAGAATAACTTTATAAGGAAAGAACAAAATGGACAATCTTAGTTTCTAGGAGTAGATCCATCATGAATTAACGTACTGTTTATGTTCATGTCACTTTAGATCATGCCAAAAGAAAGAAGTAAGTGCCTTAACATACCTTAAACCCGTTGATTCCTTAATCCCTTCCAATCAACTCTTCAAAAAAATCAACTCAATCCATCATAGTATAAGGAGATTCAAAATCAGTGCTGAGCAAAGGCTAGGTCTATGACTTAAGCTAGTAGCTCATTTACGTAAATTTGGGCAGCATCTCCCTTGTAACAAGGGCCTCCACCAATACCATATACCAACAACAACAACCAGAGAAATCCATCAACATATAAATGTCAATAATAAGACACCATATAACAACAACAAGTCACAACTACTTTACGACGAGCGACAAGCTCCAATTGGAATCCATATAACTCATATCACCCCTTATAGACTTCTTACATTAACGTAAAAGTATCATTAACATGATAATGAAGTCATTTATCAATGATTCCATCCTTATAACATATATTTATAATTAAGGAAATAATCCACAACTCCAACTATCTTCAATTACTAACTTTGTTCACTAGTCCATGTGTACTCCATCCATTTAACTTAATCAACTTCAAGATAACCTTAAGCACATACAAGAACACAATACACATATCTCCTACAGTAACTTCAAGTCGAAATCCAAGTTATAAACAGCTTACAACAACCCTCAATGGCAATACAACACCATAGAAGAGACTTAAGCTAATCCAAGTATTATCTTGTAGTTTATCATCCTAAAAACTTAACCAACATACAATAAAGCTTAATCAAAATTAGTAGGCTTTTATACTCACCTAAGACAGCAGCAACAACTTGGAATTTCATCCAAATACAGCCCATAACAATCCTCAATGACAACATAACCTCAAAGAGGTGTTGTTCTTCACTAGAACTAAGTTTTGATGTTGAAATATGGTGTAATCACTTTGGAATCACTTCAAACCCTTGTGGTATATGTTTAGGAGGGTTAGGAGAAGTTTGGAGACGAAGTTTAGTTGAAAAATGAGCAAAAATAGGCGTCCAAATCGTTTATAAATTGAAGTAGGTCAACCACCGCCTTAGTGGGTCCCATTGGGAGCTGCTTGCGCAGTCTCGCGAAAATGCGAATATCTCTCTAGTCCGATGTCGTATTGATGAACGGTTTAATGCGTTGGAAACTAGACTCGTAGATCTTCAATTTGATATATAGATCATCCATTGATTCCAAGTATATTGGGAGAAAAGTGCATATACATTTGACCTAAATTTCAGCATATTATGAATGTAACTTGTGATGGCCTTTGCTAAATTTTGTTCCATAACTCGTTTGACTTAAAAACATAACACACGACTATCATACGACTACAATAACTCATAACTTAACCTCCTCATCATGTTAATCACCCTTGTCTCACCCCAAAAGAATATGTTATAACATTCCAAACTTGTCGATTTTCGACGGAACTTATTTTCCTCAATTCGTTTAGCGACTAAGCTTTCCAACCCTTTTCGTACTTGTTATTCATGATCTTAAATATTTTTAACCTCCAAGATAACATAATTAACTTACTTTATTTTCTTCCAAATATAATCTCATTTCTGAGCTTACATAAATTAACTTACGACGTACTCTCATGTATGAAAACTTGGGGTGTAACATATGCAACCTAGAGATCTGATACCAACTTGTCACGGCCCGGATTTCCCACCATCGGGAGTCGTGATGGCGCCTACTAACGGAGCTAGGCCAGCCAAACTTTAAACATTCTCTGATAAATCTCAACAATATGGATATACGAAAAAACAATTATATAAGAGCGGAAGACTTTAAGTTTAAATAAAATGAAATCAAAATGCAGAAGCTTAAAACATATCTCTACCCAAAATCTGGTGTCACTAGCTCACGGACTGCTATAGAGTACTAAAAACAAGTCTGAAATGATATTACATACTGTTTGTCTCGAAACAAAGAAAACAAACTAAATATAGAAGGGACTTCGGCCCGCGAATGCCTACTAGGCTACCTCGTGAGTCCCTGGACTGAAGACAGCTCCCGGGCGATCCTACTGCTGCTGTCCAAAAGCTGCTCCTGGATCTGTGCAAAAAGATGCACAGAGTGTAGCATCAGCACAACCGACCCCATGTGCTGGTAAGTGCCTGGCCTAACCCCGACGAAGTAGTGACGAGGCTAGACAGGACTACCAAATCAACCTGTGCAGTTCAATATTTATATATGCAATAGAAGGCAAGAAATACCGAAAACTAAACAGTTAATAGAGAAGGGAAAACATGCTATGGGGGAGTACAATCCAGATATAACCGTCATCAACTTAAATAAGAAACAGGGCACAAAAATAATTTAACAGAGACAAGAAATCCAACAGTTGCACGGCATCAACCTTCGTGCTTTTACTCTCATCCTCACCCAAAGCAATCAAACAAAGTGCACGGCATCACCCTTCGTGCTTTCCTCACATAACTCTCATTTCATGGCACAGAATGACTCTTCGTGCAAATATAATCAAAAATAGCACGGAATGTCCCTTCTTGCATAACATCATTAACAATGGCACGGAATGACCCTTCGTGCAAATATAATCAACAATGGCACGGAATGACCCTTCGTCCAAATATAATCAAAAATGGCACGGAATGACCCTTCGTGTATTATCACTCTTCCTCACCCAAACAACAATCACAACCAAATGGGCGAGGGGAATAAACAGTAATGAAAAATGTCCCGGCAAGGGAAAAATACAATTAAACAACTAAGTCCCGGCAATGGAGCAATGACAATAACTTCCACATCCCGGCAATGGAGATAATCAATATACTCAAGTCATCCCGGCAAGGGATTTAATCACTTTTCATACCAATTCTTTCAGTTCTTACTCAATAATATTTTATCGTTCGAGCCAACGCTCCAAAGAATTCACAAATTCACAATTTATCCTCAGCTCTTCACACTAGTTAGAATTCATTAATTAGTTTGGAAGGGTTCCAA
This sequence comes from Nicotiana glauca, assembly GCA_026770625.1. Taxonomy (NCBI): domain Eukaryota; kingdom Viridiplantae; phylum Streptophyta; class Magnoliopsida; order Solanales; family Solanaceae; genus Nicotiana; species Nicotiana glauca. Next base: position 83,793 of record MU770977.1, on the reverse strand, counting down.
ATATACCAAGAACAACTAACCACAAAGACTCACGGTCATGCTAGACACCAATGTATAGATACTCGTCACCATACCTATACACCGTACTCGATCATTTAACAAATAGAAATCAAGAATACTCTAATCCTATTCCCTCNTCGAATCTAGTCACAAATTACTTGAATGTATCAACAAATACTAATTGAATCAACTTGAATGCATAAAATGAATTTCCCAAAGTTTTACTCAAAAATTCCCAAAATGCCACCGGGCCCACGTGGTCAAAACCGGAGGTTCGAACCAAAACCCGGTTATCCATTCCCCCACGAGTTCATATCTATGATTTGTTTTGAAATCGGACCTCAAATTGAGGTCCAAATCCCCAATTTTAAGAAAACCTAGGTTCTACCCAAAATCCCCATTTTTACCCATGAAAAACCTTGATTTTAAGATGAAAAACTGATAAATGATGTTAAAGATTGAATAAATTAAGTAAAAGTTTACTTAAAATTAATTTGGAAGAAGGTTTGTGCTTGAAAAATTGCCTATGGTGTTTTATGTTTGGAAGGATGGTGAAAAATGACTTAAAATTCGACTAAGAATGAAATTGCAGAGCCTCTGATGTCGCAATTGCGAACTGGGGTTCAACAATTGCGAACCCCGACCAAATGTGGGAAATGCGAGGTTGGACTCGCATTTGCGAATCCATACTGGGCTGCCAACTTTCGCATTTGCGAACCAAAAAGTCGCATTTATGAAGGTTCACGTCCGCATTTGCAGACGGTCATTCGCATTTGCGAAGACAGGGTTCGTAGGCAGTCATCACATTTGCGATAAGAAGCTCGCAATTGCGAGTCCGCATTTGTGACCACTGACTTCGCAAATGCGAAGCCTGCAGAACTGAATGATACCAGATTTATACAAATGAGAAAATGCAATCTAATGCCTATCCAAATCTCTCCCGAGCCCTCGGGGCTCCAAACCAAACATGCACACAACCTCAAAAACATCCTACGGACTTACTCGTGCGATCAAATCGCCAAAATAACATCATTTACATAGAATCGAGCCTCAAAACACATGATTTTCATTTCAAACTTCTTAACTTTCAAACTTGGAACTCATAGTCCGAAACACGTCAAACGACGTCCGATTTCGACCAAACTTCACAGAAAGCGCTTAAACAATATATAAGACTTGTTCCGGGCATCGGAACCAAAATACGAGCCCGATACCATAGTTTTTTAATCAATTTTCATTTCCATTTTCCTTAATTATTTTTGAAAAACAATTTAACAGAAAAATTCTTTTACTCGGGTTCTAGACCTCGGATTTCGACTCCGGGCACATGCCAGAGTCCCATATTTTTTACGGACCCTCCGAGACCGTCAAATCACAGATCCGGGTCTGTTTACCAAAAATGTTGACCGAAGTCAACTTTAACCATATTAATATCAAAATTCTTCAATTTTGTTTTCACGGATTTCACATATTTCAACATAAAAGCCTTCCGGCTGCATGCCCGAACTGCGCACCCAAATCGAGGCAACTAAATGTGAAGTTTTCAAGGCCTTGGAAGCGCGGAAAAAGGGAGAAATACGGTGATGACCCTTTGGGTTGTCACATTTCTTCAAGCATAAATGGTACCACATTGAACGAATTAGCTCTGATTTTTGTTTTGATTGAAGCATTAGATGCGTATCGTAATTACAAATCCATAGCAAAAAAAAATCATCGAATTTGGACATCTTATGAGGATTTTATGGTCATTTTACTAAGAACTTGGTTGCTAGATTTCTAAAGCGCCTACGTTCCAATTGCAGCTAATACAACTACAACCTAACTTGCACGAGATTCAACAACCGAAGCTACTTGTAGTACCGAGGGGAAGGCATCCTCCTATAATAGTTAGCAGTACTGAACAAGCGAGTCATCGGTCCGAGGAAAGAAAAGGACCGCCTTTGAAAAAAAAGGAACTCGCTATGCCTTCAGAACAAAGGCGATTCTGTTCATGCTTTAGAAGATCTGCCTAATTCTATATAGAACTATCTAATTTTATTCTAATATATATAAAGGCGTGAGAGAGAAGGCCTATTTAGCGCCTTGGAAAATGTAACATGTTAGGTTGACTTTTGGTTGCTAGAGTTTTTCAAATTAATGTCAAAGGTTTGTTCATTTGGTCATATTTTGGGTTGGGGAGCTTGGATTTAAATAATTTTTGGAGGTGATCTTCACTATATGGTTTGGGGTAAGTGTTATATACTCGATTTTGGTTATATTTCATGAATCCATCTTTGTTTTTGGCATTTGATTGATGATTTCAAAGTAAAATTTGGGGATTTTGTCTAAAATTTCATAAAGTGATTTTTTTAATTTTGAACATCGCTTCAGAGTCGGATTTGAGTGAAACTAGCATGGTTGGAATCGTAATTGAATATTTTGGCAGATTTTATAAGTTTTGTCGGGTTTCAAGGCGCGACCCCAGGTTTGACTTTTTTCTCAATTGTGTAATTTTGATTAAAGATTCGGCCTTTATCAATTGAGTTTGTTTTCTTTAGCATTATTTGATGTATTTGAGTTTCTTTTGGCTAGTTTCGAGCCATTCGGAGGTCGTTACGCGCGGGATGGAATTTTTGGAGCATCTTTTGGCTGGCTGGTTATTGGACTTGGCTTGTTCGAGGTAAGTAACACTTCTAAACTTGGTGCTGGGGGTATGAAACCCCGAAACATGTTATGTGTTTTGGTGTTGAGGCGATGCACATGCTTGGTGACGGGCGTTTGGGAGTACGCCGTGTGAATTGTGACTCTATTATTTCCGTGGTACTGTATATTTACCTGATCTTTTCTGTAACCGTGAAAACTCTACGTACTAGAGTTATTGAGCTGTGATCCATGTTAGAAACCATGTCTCGACTACATGCTTATTCTGTTGGGACCCACCGAGGCCGTATTGCTATTAAATTATTTTTTGAAATTGCAATTTCATACTCAGTCATGTTCGTTAGTTTCATATCATATCTTAGTCTTTGTTGCTATTTATTGACACAGCATATCATCATTTTGGGCTAGTTTCATGGCATTGTGAGCCCGAGAGACCAGAGAGATTGATGACTAAGTGAGGATGAGGGATTGAGTTGTGAGTGATATATGTATATATATTGATCGAGTTGCACGTCGCAACGAGCGTTATGGATGTATATATGTGGATCAGGTTGCAGGCCGCAATGAGTATCATTGATTTATGACATGATATAGCGCTTGGACTGGAGGAACTCCTCCGGAGTCTTCACACACCCTTGTAAGCGCAGATGATTTATATTGTGGGATGGATCTTCCCTTGACATGGATCTTGTCCGAAGAATTTATATTTGGGTATGGCTCTTCTCCTGGCTACATTAGCCTTATACATTACTGAGTGACTGACTAGAGATTGCTATGTATATATTCGGGATAGATCTTCCCTAGGATGGATTGGACATATACCGTACTAAGTGACTGAGCATGTCAAGTGATTGAGCATGATGAGTGGAAAGTGTGAGACAGAGAGATTGGGTACTCCGAGAGTGTGAGTACATGAGTTCATCTCTGGGATACATTGCATTGACATGCACACATGTCATACAAGCATAGAGATGCATTTTCCTCACGTTGTATGGTATCATGTCATTCATGACTTCTCACACATATTGACATATAGACATAGAGACGTATTTTACTCTTGCTATCTGGAAAAAGGAAACATCTTACTTATTATTGAAAGGATTTTTGGGAGAAATCACAATTTTCAAACTTACTCATATTTTAGCGATTTCGGCAAAAGATTTGGATTTTTACTGATATACTTGAAAAACATGCCTATTTTCTAGAACTGTGAACGAGGTGAGCATTTTATCTCTTAGTTACTTTTTTATTTACTTTCATTATGTTGTTATGAACTCATTTTGGCTATTGGTGTTGGACTCCGACCTTGGTTCCATCTTGTCACTACTTTCAACCTAAGGTTAAGTTTATTACTTATTGAGTACATGCGGTCGGTTGTACTCATACTACATTTTTTCATCTTGTGTGCAGATGTTGGATGTTGATGTTGCTGTGATCGACGAGAGTTGGAATTGAAGATGTACCTGCGTTCCAGTTGTAGCTACTTCTTTTTCATGATAGCCTTAGATTTATAAAAATCTATTTATTTACATTTCCAACATATGATGTATTAATTTCATACCAACTTTGTCTTACAAAATCACACTAGATCGCTTCTCTTTTTTCTTTTAATTTTTTTCTCTCCAAAGTATAAGATACTCTCTGTATATGACTTTATCTACAATATTTTAAAGTCCCAAGATCAAGTATTTTTTCGTTTGAACATAGATGAATGAGAACTAAATAAATTGCCACTGGAAACTATAAGACAAACATGACATTGGACAATATCAATCAAGGAATTTACTTTTACAAGAGCTAGATAAAGTTTCTTTACCGTGATGTCATCCATAAGTCTTGAACGACTTGCCTTATTTGAACCACTTAAATAAGATATAATATTGAGAATTCCAGCAGAAACTCCATTCTGTTAAACATAACAAAATTACATAACTTAATTTGCCTTAAAAATCAGTAGAAATGAATGATATGGGAATGAGTCAGAAACATAATAGTGAGAGCGGCAAAAGTAATTTATCAGCCCAGGCATGCCTGTTGTGTTATTTGATGGATCATATGGTAAGTATATGATTTATTCTCGTTAAAGAACATTGTAAGTCCTCTCTTGGTTTTAACATAACTATAGTAAAACTTTGTTTTCTTCCAGAAGCTTCATAGGCCAACTCTTCAGAAGTCCTAGCAAGTGTACTATAGGAAAAAAATCTAAAAGAATACATAATCGAATAAAAATTGTAAACACATATAAAAAAACCTGAATATTAATATTTAATAAAAATAATGAGTTTTACTAACTTGAGAATGATGCAAGATTAAGATCAAGACTTATAAGATGAAGAGGAGGAGCCTATGTTTGTCCTTACAGCTGAATGGAGGGATTTCTTTGCTAAATTTGAAGCTAAAAGGAGACTAGCAAAAAAGCAATCTAAGAAGAATGTTAAGAGTAAGATCATTTATGGGAAACACCGAATGATTGTAAAGTGAAGATTGAATCTGCTATATGTCCTGAGGTCAAGTTCGAGAATGAGTAATGAAAAAGTCCTTCCATTATGACGCACATTAGATACAAGTGGGATAAGTCTTTTTGTAGTTTTAGAGTAAATGTCAAGATATTTTGATTCTAAATCTCAAGAAATGTGTCTTGCCTTGAGAAAATGTTTAATTTTAACTATCACCTGAAGAGGCAGCCTGAAACTGATGTAATATGCATTTCTCAGTTATCATCATCCTTGTAATTTGTATACGGTGAAAATCAGAGGGTGTCTGATTTTATGGCCACTATGGCGCTTCATAAGCATGTATCCAGGAAGCTCAAGGCTCAGCTTGAGGTTCGACCCCGAGGGTTCTCAGCTCTCTGAAAATAGGAAGTCCCCCAAGCACGTGATTAAAGCTAACCAAGTCTATTAGGCTAGTACAAGCCCGTACCGTGGCATTAAATGGTTGTATCAGCCGCGCATCTTTGTAATAAATGCGTCTGTACCATGTTCGAATTCCCCCTCATATATAATGGGGATCTTTGTCATTTTGTAAGACACAACACACAACATTGAATACAAGAACAAGAACATTCTCTGCTCTCTAACTCAAACATATTCTCTTTTGATCAGAAACCCTAGCTCGGGAGGAACGAGAGGTTAGACTTCATGTAATTTTTGAGTTGTTGTAGGCACAACAGATGGCGATCGCTCAACTGCAGATCCACCAAAACAATCGGAGCACAGTAGCACCAAAAATGACTCATCAAGCCGAACAAGTACCAGAAAGATCAAGCAACAATGGGTCAGCAGCCGATCTCGCTGTCATAAAGATGCTTGAGGACCTCATGAAGAGGATTGAATCAGGTGAAATGAAGATAGAAGCCAATGACAAAAAGGTGGAGACATACAGTTCAAGGGTCGATCAGATCCCAGGCGCACCCCTGATCCTGAAGGGTACAGATTCAAATAATTTTGTACAAAAGACATTCCCGTCAAACGCTGCTCCAAAGCCCATTCCAAAGAAATTCAGAATGCCTGATCTCCCGAAGTACAACGGAACCTCAGACCCCAATGAGCACATCATTGCTTAAACTTGTGCGGTAAAGGGGAATGGCATGAAGGACGATAAGATTGAATCTGTCCCGTTGAAGAAATTTGGAGAAACACTTTCAAAAGGGGCCATGATGTGGTATCACAACCTAGACTCGAATTTAATAGATTCATTTACCCTGCTAGCATATTCTTTTATAAAGGCACACGCCGGTTCCATTAAGGTCGCTACAAGAAAATCCCACGTATTCAAGATCAAACAAAGAAAAAATGAGATGCTACAAGAGTTTGTATCTTATTTCCAAATGGAGCGAATGGAATTACCACCAGTCTCCGATGATTGGGAAGTGCAAGCCTTCACCCAAGGTTTGAACGAACTCGATAGCTTCAAATCAACTAAAGCAGAACCTGATAGAATATCCCGTCGTGACTTGGTCAGATGTCCACAACCGATATCAGTCGAAGATTAGGGTCTAGGACAACCAACTGGGAGCCCCCTCGGGCCCAGTATATCCCAACATGATCTTGGCAAAGGAACCAAGGACAAACAAGGAAAGGTATCAACCTTACACTGAAGATCGAAGAAATGCCCCAAGGCGTAACACACCCCAAAATGATCGAAGGAGAGATCGAGGTCAGAATCCTCGGGGACTCGTGTGCAGAGTCGGATTCGACACACATACAGGACCAACAGAGGCATCCTGATTGTCCGAATACAACTTCAACATTGATGTTTTAGACATCGTCTCTACCATTAGAGAAATCAGGTGGCCAAAACCCATACAATCTGATCGGTTACAAAGGAACCCTAACCCGGTGAGCGAGTTTCACGGTACACATGGTCATATGACCGAAGATTGTAGACAATTTCGAGAAGAAGTAGCCCGACTGATCAGCAAAGGGCATATTCGAGAGTTCCTCAGTAACTGAGCCAAAAATCAATTCCAGGAAAGAGAGGTGAACATGAAAAATGAAACAGAAGAACCACAACATGTCATCCACATGATTGTTGGAGGAGTCGACATCCCACATGAACCCATTATCAAACGAACAAAAATATCCATCACCAGGGAAAAATGAACTCGGTGTTACATACCCGAGGACGCTCTCACATTCAGCGATGAGGCCATCGAGACCCTGTCTCAGCCTCATAATGACGTATTGGTAATCTCTTTTCTTGTGAATACATATCAAATTAAACGTGTACTTGTGGATCCAGGTAGCTCGACCAATATTATCAGGTCAAGGGTGGTGGAGCAGCTTGGATTGCTCGACCAGATTGTGCCCGCCTCTTGAGTCCTCAATGGATTCAACATAGCGAGCAAGACAATGAAAGGGATAATCACCCACCCGGTCAACGTGGCCGGCACAACCCAAAATGCCAAGTTTCATGTCATCGAAGGAGATATGGGATATAATGCCTTACTCATAAGGCCATAGATACACTGCAGGAGGGAAGTACCATCAACTCTTCATCAAATGATGAAATTTCTGACAAAGGACGGAATAAAAACTGTGTACGGAGAACAACATGCAGCAAGAGAGATGTTCAGGGTGCACGATGTGGCACCAACATCGACGCTTTCAACATCAAAGGAGCTAAAGGATAAGTAAACACTGAAGTAGCAATCACGAGATACATTCTCGGCTACACCCGAATAAATGAGTAAAGGACCGTACCGCATCCTTGGAACAAACGATTGAAGCACATCGAGGTTCGAAGCGCTATCACTACTAAGGTATAATCGTCTCACTTTTTATTTTACATCTTATGATAACCTGTGTACATGTATCCGATCGGAACAATCAAAGCACTTTCCAGCTTGAAGACCTCAGGTTTTAAAGCATGCGTTGCACTTTTTTCCTTCGATCGGGTTTTATCCCAAGAAGGGTTTTATCGGCAAGATTTTTAACGAGGAAACATCCATATGCTACCTGAGGAGAAGTTAACAAGTATTCAAGGCTTCTTTTCAATCAACCTCGAATACTGGGGGGCATCCCCCCAGACGATCACCCCTCAAAGAACTCAAGATGAGCCAAAAAGGGTCTCAATAGGAAAATGTTGTATCGGGCCAAACGGTCGAATGAACCGTGTCCGCATAGAATAATTGAACCTTTGATGATGAAAATATGTATACTTGTGCCAAGTAATCAAGGAATATTTTTCCATCAAAACACTTTGCGCTTCAAATAAATCCACTATTTTTTCAAGAAGCGACTCTAGAGCCGGAGATTTCCCGAACACTCGGGGACTGACGTCAAAAACTCAAAGCCATATGACCTCCAGGTCAGAAACTTTGAACTCGTATGCCCTCAATAAGGCAACTCCAAGTTTACACAAAATGGCTACAGATCCAAAAGATCCTCGATGTCTCAAGGACTGTCATCGACTGTCACCCCATCGATTTGCCAAACTCGAGCTTATAAGATCCCATGCAGTCAACCTCAAGCTCGTAAGACCTTCACAAGGCAATACCAAACCTATAAGACCTCAAGCGAGGCATGAGTTATACTTGTACCAAGTAACCGAATTTGTAAGACCTCAAGTAAGGCATGAGTTATACTTGTACCAAGTAACCAAATCTGTAAGACCTCAAGAAAGGCACGAGTTATACTTGTACCAAGTAAACAAATTTGTAAGAGCTCAAGTAAGGCATGTCGAAATTTATAAGACCTTACAAAAGGCATAATCTCGATCTGAAATTTAAGGCTATATATTTGAACTTTTAAGACCCCTAAAAAGGCATACCCTCGATATAGACACCGAAGCTACTTCACTCGGGGACTAAAAGGCTACGGCCAAATACGATGACTATGGTCACAAGGCTGTACCAGCAAAACTAACGTGACTTGGAGACGCCCAACCATCGCCAATAAACTCACAAGCCTCCAAATTACTTCGAAAATACTTTAAAAAGAACCAGTTAATCAAGCTACCCTCGGCAGAAGCAAAAGAACTTTGACCATGTTAGCTCCGAACAACATGCTTCGAAACGTTCAACCATCGAGCGAAACCTCCCAAGGTGCTCACCCATTGTCACATAACAGCTCGCAATTGAGGTTCTTGTTGAATCGTCGAAGAGCCGGATGAGCACAAAAAACTTTAAAGAGGGAAAACTAAGCCTATACTAGAGGTTGTGCCAACCCTGCGTGTAAGAGTCACTATCGCCAGCCTAAACTAAAGGTTGTACCGATCCGATGAGTAAGAGCCACTGTCGCCAACTTAAATTAATGGTCGTACCGACCCAATGAGTAAGAGCCCAAACGCTAGCTTAAAATTCGAAAACTTAAGGGTCGATGAGCTCGAGTCGAGATTCGACTCGAAGACTAAGCCCGAAATAGTTAACTAAAAAATGCCTAAGGGAAAATGCGTAAGAACCTATGGGACAGCCCGACAAACCTTAGGTCCGATTTATAAACCTAAGGGTTTTTACCTCAAAGTCCAGTTCACCTGGCCAAGCATCGATAGACAGATGAATTCAAAACAAAAAGAGACGTACACAAGTAGAGGCAAATGCATGAAAGGTGAAACCAAAAGGCTTCCTTTTATACGTATATACAAAGCTCCATTTACAAAGTTCTCTAAGAGTACTGTACAAAGAATAAAAAAGCAAGTCCTATCTACGCTCTTCTCGGGAACTGCGGCCTGTTAGCCTCTTTCTCATTATCTTCGGCATCAGATAAGAGGAACTTGGCGTCATATTCATCCGCCATCGCCTACGCTATCTCCTCCGAGAGATAGTAGGCCATAGCATGGATTTCTTCGAGAGTTTCCCTCCGAGATTTGCACCGAGCATACTCATTGCTTCTGATCTCCCGATTAGAAGCCTTTCTCAGCTCTGCCCAAGCATCGACAGTGTCTTTTAAATAGATGGCCACCTTCTTATCAGCCTTAGATTAAATCTCTTCAGCTTCAGCTCGAGTATCCACAACCTCAGCCTACATCTTCAAAAGCTCAGACTCGAGCCTTTCAATCATGCTCATTTGAACCGGGATGTTTTCATAAGCATTACAGAGTTTCACCTCGAGGGCATAAGCCTTGGCCAAAGAATTCTTCTTGGCCGCAACTTGGGCATCTACCTGAGCCTTTAGATCAGTACACTCATGCTTGGCCTAACCAACTTCACCCCAAAGGCGTTCCAGCTTTTCCATCTTCTTCTACAACTGAAGAATCAAAATGTTAATCTCCGAAGAAAGGAGAAGAAGCGTGCACCCCCTCAAAACAAAAGTTACCTGTATTTCAAGGTAGCTTTCGTAGTTCTGGCTTCGACCTGCCTCATACCGCAGGAATACCAACTCCCTTGCCCTTTTATCACAAATAATCTTGAAGGATTTATACTCTTCTAAGGCTTTTCACAACCTGGATTCAAGGTGGAGCAACTCATACTTGAGCTAAGCCTATTAAAAGGAAGCTCGATAAGAAAATGAAAGCGCAAAGCTAAAAATACAATACAGTCGACCAAAACTCACCGTAGAACAGAGCCGCTGAGCCTCATCAAAGGTTGAGCGCACACCTACTAGCCTTGGCTCATCGGTCCTAGTAGAACCACTCCTGATGGAATATGGTCGTTCGATACCCCACTAGATTTGGGCGGCCCTGATAACTAGGGATTTTGACGTATTTTATGCTCCTTCTTGCTTGCGCTTTGATTATAAATTCTCACAAAATAGTCCCAAAAAGCTCATAAGTTGTGCTTGATTGCAGGTTTGATCGACAGAGTGACGATATTTCAAAGTTCCGCTCAAAAGGAGTGAAACCTACTCAAGTACCAAAGACAAGGCAAACTCAGGAAAATAGGCTTAGTGTAGCCGCACTACACTTTGTGCGGTCCGCACTAGAGAGATTTTAGAGAGTAGATTTCAAGGCATAAAACCTAGTGCGGCCGCGGTCCATTTTGTGCGGTCCGCACTAGAGAGATTCAGAGAACTGGCAAAACAAGCTTCAAGGTGTTGATACCCAATTTTTTCATGTATATTTTTATATACAAAATACTTTAAAAATAGCATATGTATGCATATATAAGTATGACTAAATGTTTTATTATTTTTTCCTAATTTGTAAAAGATTTTAAAATCAATTTATTGACCTATTTTATCAATAAAAAAATCAATAATTATTCTCAAAATAATCATTATGGTGATTCATTTATTTTATTTTCATATTTATACCAAAATATAGCTAAGTTAATTTTTGTGCATTTTTTACAAATTTATTGAGTATTTTTAAAGCTAAATTCCATATAATTGCAATATTAGCCTATTTTAAGATTTAAGTGCGTTTATAATTACAAAATTGATTTCAGTATTTTTATTTAATATTTACATATTATTAATCAATTTAGTACCTTTTATTGTGTTTCCAAAAATTATTTTACTATTTTTTGTAAATAGAAAGGGGAAAAGTGGCGATTTAAACACTAGCCCTACTTATTTCAATTTTAGCTTAAATCAGCCCCCCAATTAAACCCAATTTCAATCCCAAATTGCCCGTCCCAATTCATAAATTACCCACCCTTGACCCAATTAAATACAACCCGCTCGGCTCCCCGCTTAATCCAGGCCGTTGATCAAAATGATCAACAGCCACACTTCATTCTTTTCTTTTTTAATTTACCAACCCCCCTTAACCCTAACCATTTTCACCAGCCCACCGCCTCTGAAACCCTCAACTCTCTCGAATATTCTCAAACCCTAGCCGCCTCTTACCATCTCCGCCCTGAAATCCACCGGAATCTATGGCCTCCAAGGCTACGAGAGTCCTACACCGGCCTCCTATGGCTCCTACGTGCATGATCTCTGAAGATTCAAGGTCTGACCTTGAAGATTCATACCCAGACCTCTATCGATTTGGAGTTCCACGGTCATCTCCGGCGTTGCTCCGGCGTACCATCGTTGTTTAAGCATGATTTTGACCTCTCCGACTCAGATCGATGACCTTTCAAAGCCTTTCTTATCTCTAGGATTCTTCTGAAACCCTAACCCTTCGAGGTTTTCTCCGATTCTCTTAGATATGTTAACCTATGCTTTCCTTGAAATTTTCAAATGATTCTCCTCACTCTTCTTTCAAAAACTACTTTCAAAATCTTATTTTTCCGATTTAGGGTTTTTCTAAAAGTGTTTAAGTGTTTTTATGATTTTCTTTGTCTTTCGTGTGTATTGCCTCTACTATGTTCTTGTTTCATGCTCTTGTATGCTTCTCTTACTATGTTTTCCTACATGCTTTTCTACTGTACTTTTTTCAGTGTGCTTGTTCTCCTACTGTATTTGTCATTACTGAGATTTAAAGTTACCTTATTATGTTCCTTTTAGTGAGCTGTTTAAGGTTTCTTCTAAAAATTCTTAGCATGCCTTTCTACTGTCCTTGTCAGTTTTCACTATTACGCTTCGTATTAGCTTCTTCTACTCTATTTTCTTTGAATTCTGCCACTATGTTCTGCGTGTTGCTTGCTATCATTGTTTTCCTCGTGAGTTTCTGCTACTGGAAGAGACATGCAAGAGGTTTTTATAGAACTAACACCTCTGAGCCTGTTTCGATTACTTGCCCTCTCATCTCTGTACTTGATTCAAGGTGGAAACCTTAAAATTTGGGGGTTCTGCTAATTTTGGTTTTGTGATTTGCTTGAACTAGGGCCTTTATTTTAGAACCCCTAACTTTTTCAGACCAATTTCGAGTTTGGACATCCGTGTTTGAATATGATTCTGGGTGTTTACTAAACTCTTCTACACTGCATTTTCTATTGATGACATGCCAATTTTCTTTCATGCTTAACATGTTTGTATGCTCCTTTTATACGATCAGGAACATCCCTTTAAACTGGTTTTCAAACTTGTGATTAATTCAGAATCCCTTCTAAATAGGTCTAATTGATTCCCTTTCCATTGTTTGTTGATTTCCCTTTAAGTTAAAAACCTTTTCCATCTTTTTGACTTGGTTCATTCATACAATTATCTCAAACCTTGTGATGTACTGGCTGTTAATTGATTTCCTTACATTATTTGTACAAACTGTGTACTTCAAAACCCTTTCCTTAAATAACATTTTATGCATGTGCCATTAATAACATGATATGCACAAAGTGTTTATTCAATTTCTTTCCTTAATTGGTTTTCACCTGTTTGAATCTGAATCCCTTCATTAAAGGGAGTCTTGTGTAATTGATTGACAATCAGCTCTTCAACTATTTTCTTACCTTATTTCTGCCTGATTTTTACACTATAAAAGGCACGTACCTTTTTCACAAACACACGATTAACAATCCTTCACTACACAATTTCACAATCTCTTCTGAACTCTTAAATACACATAATAGTACTCTCTCTTCTTGTCTGCACTGTGGCTTTTACAATACTACTGCATTTTCTCTATTTGTTTCTTTGAAACTGGTATGTCCTAATTTAATCTTCAGCATCATCACAATGTGTTTATTTACAACTTTTTTATCCATGTCTACTTTTGAGTTCAACATTTAAATTAAGTATGCTCACATCTTTCTGCATGTTTCTGTTGTGAATCCTTGCTCCCCTGCCCTATTACCCCTATGTGTTTGTGAATTGTGACTTAAGGCATGGCAATATGAGTTGTTGATCATGAATTAATTTTGAACCAATGGGTTCTTAACCTCTATATAAACAGGCTGGAGGGTGTGCCAACATATCCCATTACTGGGTGTGCCCATCAGCCTGCTTTTCTTTTTCTCTTGCAAATTCCCCTATTCCCTATCCCCCATGTGTATTAATGTGAATTGCTTCCCTCTTCCTTTCCCCTTTCAAAATTCCACTTCTACACTTACACTCTCTCTTAGTTCCTAAGTTATGTCCTCCTCTTGTGAGCCTTGCCTTGGGATCTTGAGTTCCCTCTGAACTTGGACTCCTAAGAGCTTCCCCTTCCACACTGCACTATTGCTTAATATGGTGATACATTTTAGTATAAGCACTTCCCGGAGTTCTTATGAAACTCTTAGGGAACTCTGACACACCCAAATGGGAGAAAGGCTTTGAAATATGATCTTTGGAGTTGGTTTACTTCATACTTCAGTCAGGAAGTCTGAATCATGCTCTCCTTGGTTGTAATTTTAATTTCTGATGTATTTTCCTTTTCTTTACTTTTTCTAGGCAGTAATAACTTTGTAATAAAACTCTTGGGGATGGCTAGTAAAAAGGGAAGGGTAACCACACATGCAAAAGGGTAGATAACCTACCTATAGGAATTTCTAATTTCTGCACTCTCATATATAGATACCATGTCTATAGGATTTCTGCATTCCCACAAGTTGATAACCTGCCTATAGGAATTTCTAATTTCAGCATTCTCATATGTGGATAACATTTCTATTCTCATATATAGATATCATGTGTATAGGATGCACATGCATGTAGAAAATATGCCTATAGGTCCTTTCTGATTCTTGCATATCCACTTCTCACTAGGCAAACATGTTTATAGGTCTTAATAACCCAAATGCAATCAGATGTCACGTTAGTAATAAAAATGCAACACCTAGATATCATGTTGTAGGATTTCTGCATTTCTCTATGTCTATAACAGTGTTTTAAAGTTGACAAGCGCATAGAAAGCATGCCTATAGGAGCTTTAATCGAATCTGAATCACCTCATTCGTTAATAAGTCTAAAATCAACAACAATAATGTATTACTAGTTGCAGAGCTTATGATCTTTTTGTTAAAACTCGACCTTCTTTAATAACTGACAATTAGCACGTAATTAGCTCGAATCCTTGTTTTTGAAATTTGTAGATATCATGCCTATAGGACCCTCGGCCAACACTTAGGCAAGCCTTAGGATAAGTCTTATAAACTGAATCATATTTTTATTAACTACAACCAGCAGGCAGGCCTAATTAGGGTTTCTTATCTGAAATATGTAATAAATCTGTCTGCCTCAACTTTTAAGTTTTTAATCAGTCCCTAAACAGTACGTGAAAGACATGCTAAACTATGTGCTTTCTCTGGTTTAAAGGAGGTCTGTCTGAGCCTTTTTATTTGTTTATATGCTTCCTCAAACTTGCTATATGTGTTTTGTTTGTCGCCTTAGTATTTTTACCTTTTGAAACCACAAATAAGCCCAACATCTCCCCCCTTTAGGATTTGTAGTCCCAAATACATCCGGGATTGATAGGATTGGGGTGGGTAATAACATGCAATAAGTGAACGAGACCATTCTGCGCTTTAATACCTTAAAGGGGTGGGAAAGGGTAGATATGGATATGATGACCACGCGATAACATCACGCATAGCCCCTCTCCGATGAGTGATTATCGGATGTTGTGTGGGGTGATCCATATTATTAGTAAACCTAGGACCCCCTTCTTTTTGTTCTTTATTTCTTTTAAATCTTTTAAAACGTTTCTTCTAAGAAAACTCAACTCTCTGTAATTCTTTCCTACTTTGTTTTCTAACCTTTATGTGAAAAGTCCCCTTTTATTTGAACTCTTACTTGCCTATGTGTTATTTGCACCTTAAGTCACAACAATAGCTTGGTCAGGAACCACACAAGTGGATTCTAAGGGGTCCCTAACACCTCCCCCTCAGGATAATTTCAAGCCCTTACCCAATCTTTGGTTATCCAAATAAAACCCTTCTTAGTGTCCTAATGCAATTAAATCAATAGGTGGCGACTCTTCAATTCCAAAAAGGAAACAAGTTTTCTTCCCGAATGTCATAAACCCAATTTCGTGAGAAAAAGGGGACGCGACAGCATGGCGACTATGTTGGGGAATTTCTTTTAGGCTTTTACCATTTCAAGCTATTACTGTAACTTTACATTTCTTATATGTCTTTATTTGTCTAATCCCTTTAAGCATTTAATTCTCTCTTCTACTACAAAACTGACTCGTCTTTTTGTTTCTTTACCTTATTTCTTTTATTGTTTTTCCTTTACTACATTCCTTTATCACTGTTTTAAATTATTGTATTTATTACTGTATGAATGTGCAAATACATGACAACTTGTTTTAATTATTGCATAGGCATGTTTTCAACATCATATTCCACTCGTGCCAAACGAAATACCATAGCAACGCTTATAATGAGTGGTTGTGCCTTTCCAATATTATCACCCCCTAAATCCGGAAAAAGTATATTTGCGGTAAAACTAGTCGATGGCTCCGCGCCTTTCCCTCTTCAGTTGTCCGCTCAAGGGTGCTAGTCTAAAACCCCATAGAAACCCTTTCTATTTAAATTATGCATGCATCATGGTCAAACCTAGCTGAGTCAGTTATGTTGTTCACATAATGACTCTTTAAGATAGCCTTGTCCAAAGTCCACTGGGTTTCCCTAAAACCCAAACGGACATTATCACGTGTTGTGCATTTATTTGGAGAATTAAATACTTCTATGCCAATTATTGATATTTGATAGTCGAGTATGGTGGGGGTAAGGGCCTGGCCCTTTGTCTTGCAAAAACATGAGGCACGAAGTCCCTAGATTCGGCATGCTCACCAACATCCACCCCAAACTGCTAAGCTGGTGTAAGGATTTGCACTTCTGCGATCACACTCTTATCCACAAATATTTGGGGAACCTACCTTCTCTCTTGGAAATCCAACCCAACAACAAGATCATACAAGCTGCTACTCTATTCTGGGATTGTGATAGGTCTGTGTTCCATTTCAAACAACATCGAGACGACACCCCTACTCGAGGAAATAGGAGGACTGGTTGGTATACCGTGGGAAACTCCGGGTTTGTTAATGCTAGAAAACCGCAAGGGTAGAGGTTTTATCAAACTGATGGGTCTGAAGAAGAATCCAGACTTGGCATGTTTGAAAGAGTCGTACATTCCCTTTGACTACTTGTACGAGAGGTACGGTCACAACAAATCTTACCGTACTTATCCTAATGAGTTCTCCCTTATATCATTGGGGCATATTCACCGAAGGGTATTTGTCTTCATGTTCTGTTCTTGGGGATGATAGTATTTCTAATGAAGAAAGCAAGGATCCATATCAGGCTAACTATGGTCACCAAAACTCTAATGGAAGGAATTGACAGACAACCATTCAGTCTCGTACCAATGATCATCGTAGAAATATACCGAGCCCTAGAAAGGTGTCAACAGGGAGCCAAGCACTTCGAGGGTTGTAATCTGATACTTCAACTCTGGCTCGTGGAACATCTCCAAAAGGGTGAATACCGATAGGAAATCCATCGAAGGTACTAGGACGATCATATCGCTTTTCATCACCCAAAGCAAATGAACTACATGCCCAACATGTTCGCCCAATTGGAGAATGCTAAAGAATGGGTCGAACTCTTCGAAAATCTTACTGAGGACCAAGTACAATGGATGTTCGAGTGGTTCTCAACCGAGGAGTTCATCGTCCGATCCAGGGATGCACCTTTCCTAATACTAATCGGCCTAAGAGGGACGTATCCATACGTACCTCTTTGGGTTATGAGACAAACGGGTAGGTAGCAGGTTATACCAAGGATCGACAAGATGAGTCACTTCCGGGCTGACTTCCAGAATGACGATAGCCCTTATAGGTGCTAGGCTCAGCATGTGTGGCATTGCAAGATTGTCATAAGAAGGGACACCATTGAACTAGATAGATACCATGCAGGTTGTGCTCCTTATTATTCATGTTGGTTGGGACAATCACAATGGTCTAGGTTAACCCGGGTTTGTTCGAGGTCACAGGGTCATCGATGAAAAGGCTGAAGCACAGGTCAAGTACAACCATCTGCAAAAGAGAATCCGAGAATGCAAAAACAAGCACCGTAAGATACAGGAAGCCAATCAAAAACTAATTGAAGAGTGGAAGGATATGGCTATCAGCGCCAACAAGCGATTGGTCTATCTGGAGCGAGGTATAGTAGAGTTGGAAAAGAAGTTTCTAAAAAGGGTCGAAGACTGCCATACTGTAGAAGGAAATGAAGGCGGACATCTGGCCAGAGCCTACTTGCTGTTGGGACTACGCGAGCTAGGGAAGTTGTTCGATGGATCCAATGATGCCAAGTCTAGGGAAGGTCCCTCTGGGACCAAATAGATAGGAATTTCCATTTTTTGCTTTATAAAATGTAATAAGGCCAATGGCCATTAGTGATTTTTATTTTCTTGTTATTTAGTGTCATTTTGGGATTCGTCTACCTTTTATCAATGAAATGAGGCATTTAGCATTCTAAGTTCTCCAAAATTAACTTTTTGCTAGGCCTACCTCGGGCACAACGAGGTTCTTAAAATTAGGACACGCTTTATATTTTAGCACTACATGTTTCAATATTGCAACATTTTTCTAATGATCCTCAGTGACTTGTTACCTTTTGTTTTTTACTTTTTGTTTATTCCCCTCCCTAAAGGTTAGTTCGTGAACTCTGGAAACATCATCATATTTTACGAGATCCAGGGGCCCTCCACCTACTCCTCGCAGTCCTGTCAGACACAAAAATAAAGAAAAAATTGAAGATTCGAACAACTAAACTAAACAAGTAGAGGTCACTCATCGTACTTTGGTCCCCAAGGAAAATGCATCCCAACTAGAACAAAAGTTGTTGAAGTTTCAGGAAGAACTTGATCAAGTCCGGAGTCTGGCAAAATTGTCATTTTCCCTTACCACTCCAGAGGTTACTTTCCGAAATACTCAGAATCCTGTACCTCCGCAAAACATCCCAAAGCAACAAAACCATCCCGCTCCTCACCACCACTGCAATACCTGACATACCTCAAATAACACCCCACTGCTCATCCCAGAACTCCAGAACTCCATAAATGACCACTGCCACATCCAACACAATACCCCATCTATGTGGAGATTGTGCCACACTCCACCCAACCCATCTCAAGCACACCCGAGTCCGATGAAAAGGACATGCTCATCAGAAATATGGTCAAAGAGCTTAAAAGGTTGACTAGCAGAATTCAAGGCGTTGAAGGTAGTAAGGGAATTAAGGGGCTAAACTATGAAGATCTTTGCATACATCCCGATGTCGAACTGTCCGAGGGGTAAAAACATCCCAAGTTTGAAATGTTTGATGGTACAGGGGATCACAGGGTCCAGTTGAGAACATACTGTGACAAGCTGGTTGGAGTGGGAGGAGATGAGAAAACCCGCATGAAGCTTTTCATGAGGATCTTGAAGGGAGACGCCGTATCTTGGTGCATTAGCTAGGATCCGAAGAAGTGGTCAAGCTCGGTAAGCATGGCATCTGATTTTATGGACAGATTTAGGTCCAATATGGAGAATACACCAGATGTGTTCTATATCCAAAACTTGAAGAAGAAATCCACGAAGACCTTCCGTGAGTATGCTACTCGATGGAGGTCAGAAGCTGTTAAGGTTAGGCCTTCTTTGGAAGAAGAGCAAATGAACAAATTCTTCGTTCGAGCCCAAGACCCGCAGTATTATTAGAGGCTACTGCTGATCAAAAATTACAAATTTTCTGACATCATCAAGCTAGGAGAAAGGATCGAGGAAGGCATCAAGAGTGGTATGGTTACGAATTTTGAAGCCTTGCAAGCTACCAACAAGGATTTACAGTCTAGTGGTACATTCAAGAAAAGGGACGTAGGTGCTATAATGGTTGCAAAAAGAATCAAATCCCTCTATCAAGTACAAAACATACCCAATACCTCCAATCACATATCAGCCTACCCCAAATTACCAAGCACCCTTACCCTCTTACCATACTTTACCACCCACTTATCAGTCATCTCCACCTCCTACGTATCAGCCCACTTCACCCAAATACTTCCAACCAGCACATGTTTACCAAGCCTACAACACCGAACCATCCCACAATCAATCACCTCCCCCGCGTCAAAACTTCCCTAGACCTCGACCAAATTTCGACCGCAAACCTCCCAAATAGTATACCACCATTGCTGAACCAATTGACCAACTGTACGAAAGGCTCAAAACTGCTGGTTATGTTACCCCTATCCCTGCCATAACCCCCAAAAATCCTTCTCAGTGGGTCAATCCAAATAAATCATGTGCATACCATTCCGTCATGAAAGGACATACAATTGATGAATGCCTCTCTCTAAAGGATAAGATCCAGATTTTGATTGATAACAAGATCACTATAGCAAAGGAGCCTGCTTCGAATGTCCGCAATAACCCTCTGCCAGACCACAAGGGTGGAGGTGTTCACATGATCGAGATAGAGGATAACTGGGACCCAAGGGATCAATCGGTTTAATCATAGAAGGCGACGATCTAAAAAAGCCAGTAGTCACCCTTAATCCGATTGTGGTCCAGATTCAGCCTTTTGGGAACGTCAAGCTAAACTTGTCCATGCCACTAGAGTTCGAAGCACCAACCTTTGCAAAGACACCAGCACCAATTGAGGATGAGTTTATGTCACCAGCGAACACACCTACACCCTTTGAAGTTGCAGTTTTATCGCCTAAGGGGCCTGCTCCATTCGGAGTAGAGATAGCCTTGCCAATTCCAGTGGAAATATCGGCAGTAACACCATTCCACACAAAAGCCATACCTTAGGACTACACAACCGAGGCCAGAAGAAAGGGGAAGGTTGAGTTCTGGGAAGCTGTTGCGGCATAGGGTATGACAAGAACTGGCAGGGTTTATACCCCGAAGCATTTGGCTGAGTCAAGCAAGTAGGCCTCTAATCGGCCAACCATCATTGAAACCGGGCCCGATGATCTATGAAGAAAGATACAAGCCAAAGAATACTCAGTCATTGATCAGCTGAATAAAACATCGGCACAAATTTTTATCCTTGCTTTGTTACAAAGTTCCGATGCACACAATAATGATTTGGTAAGAGTGTAGAGTGAGGCATACATACCAAGTAACATTACCGGTGAAGAGATGGCAAACATGGTAGGGCAGGTATTGGAAAGTCACAAGATCATATTTCATGAAGATGAGCTACCGCCAGAGGGGTTAAGTCACAACAAGGCATTGCACATCACTGTGCAGTACGAAGATTATTTTATCACTAGAATCCTGATTGCCGGAGGATCATCCTCAATATTTGTCTGTTGGTGACACTCAGGACATTAGGAAAGGGGCTATATGAGATCAAGGACGGGGCCATCAACATCAAAGCTTTCGACCCATCCCAAAGGTCTACTATTGGGGAAATTAGCTTGTGTTTGCAAATGGGGACTACTTGGTTTGATGTTGATTTTTAAGTGATAGACATGTCAGTATCTTACAATCTATTGTTGGGATGACTATGGATTCATGCCGCTGGGGCCGTAGCATAAACGCTACATCAGGCAGTGAAGTTTGAGTGGAATCACCAAGAGGTGATCATTCACGGCGACGGTAGCAATCCCACATATAGTCGACAGACTATCCCAGTAATAGGAGCAGAAGAAGGATAGGTGGGGAAACTTACCACCACATCGAGCAAGTCAACGTCGTTGATAAGGACAAATGGTGAGACACCAAAATTGAAAGCATACTGAACTGGAGCGGATACAAACCTGGCAAGGGACTTGGCAAGAACCTCCAGGGAATCGCTAAGCCTATCAAGCTCAAGAAACATGGCACCACCTTCGGTTTAGGATATGAGTACACTTGGGAGGAGTTCAACAATTGGTCGCCACCATAGCGCGGTCCTTACTATCCCCTAGAGGAGTCAATACCCCATTTGGAGCAGACTTCCCAACCAGCCGAGGTTATTTGCAGGTCAAAAAAAGAGGAAGCACTGGCAGAAGTGAGGAATTTGTTCCTGGAAGATGATGATATGGACTGTTATGTCTTTTTTGAGGAGGATGGGAGGAAGGTCCTTCCATACAGGCTGTAAGCAGAGGAGCATGCCTCAATAACTGGACTATTAGAACCACCAGAACCCATCGAGCCTCGGGGTAGCAAGGCTGAACAAGCATCATGCACTATTTTATTTTACTAGTTTACTTTCCTTTTCGCATTTTTATTTTTGAAAGAAAGAGCTCCAGTGTTCAAAAACAATTATGGAATTTATCAAAGCATTTCGGTTTTCTTATGAATCTTACTCTTATTATTTTCTCTCATTACTTTACTTATACAACATTACTATTACTTATCTTGATGAACCAATGACTGTGATATGCAACAAGACAACGCAACAAATAGACATAGATTCAGAAGAAGATGATATACCATAAGAGATTGTTAAAGAAGTTGAGAATTTTGAGAAAAGACCTAAGTCCAACCTGGACGAGACTTAGATTGTTAACCTGGGAGATGCAGAAAATATCAAAGAAACACGAATCAACATTCATTTGTCACCATCAGAAAAGGAAGAATACGCAGAGTTTCTAAGAGAATATGAGGACATATTTTCCTAGTCGTACGACGACATGACTAGTCTAAGTACATCTATTGTGGCTCACAAATTGTCAACCGATCCAACCTGTCCGCCGGTAAAGCCAAAGAGATATGAGTCTGAAAATCAAAGAAGAAATCACCAAGCAGGTCAAAGCTAAAGTTCTCAGGGTAGTCAAGTATCCGACATGGTTAGCCAACATTGTACCAGTTCCAAAGAAATACAGGAAGGTTAGAGTTTGTGTCGACTACCGGGATCTCAACCGGCCAGTCTAAAGGATGACTTCCCTTTTCCGAACATACACATCCTGATTGATAATTGTGCCAAGCAGGAATTGCAATCATTTATGGATTGTTTCACTGGCTATCATCATATCTGGATAGATGAAGAAGATGCTGAGAAAACGGCTTTCATTACGCCGTGGGGAATGTACTATTATAAGATGATGCCGTTTGGGTTAAAGAACGTAGGGGCCACCTAAATGAGGGCCATGACTACCATTTTCCATGATATAATACACAAGGAGATCGAGGCATATGTAGATGATGTCATCATCAAGTCAAAGAAGGCCACTGATCACATAGAAGATTTGAGAAAGTTCTTCAATAGACTGAGAAGATACTCACCATGGGCATTTGCCGCTTGGGGGATGGATGTTATTCGACCAATCGAACCTATCACTTGCAATGGGCACAAATTCATCCTAGTGGCAGTTGATTATTTTACCAGGTGGGTTGAAGCAGCATCTTACAGAGTAGTGACTAAGAAAGTCGTGGCAGACTTTGACGGTGACCGTATTGTTTGTCGGTTCAGGATCCTGGAGCAATCATTACTGATAATGGCTCCACTATCAATAGTGACTTAATAAAAACTATGTGTGAGACCTTCAAGATCAAACATAAGAATTCCACAGCCTAAAGGCCCCAGATGAATGGAGCCATAGAAGCTGCCAACAAAAACATCAAGAAGATATTGAGGAAAATGATAGAGAAGCATAAGCAATGGCACGAAAAGATGTCATTCGCTCTATAGGGGTATTGCACCACAGTCCACACATCAACTGGGGCAACTCCCTATATGTTGGTTTATGGTACAGAGGCAGTCATTCCCGCCGAAGTAGAAATTTTTTCCTTAAGGATCATACAAGAAGTTGAGCTCGACGATGTAGAGTGGGTGAAAAGTCGTTACGATTAGTTGGCTCTTATAGATGGGAAGAGAATGAATGCAGTTTGCCATGGTCAAATTTATCAGAACAGAATGTCCAAAGCCTTCAACGAGAGAGTCAAATCAAGACGGTTCATACCGGGGCAAATGATGTTAAAGAAAATTTTCCCGCATCAAGATGAAGCCAAAGGGAAATTCTCTCCTAATTGGTAGGGTCTATACATGGTTCATCGGGTTCTGACAGGAGGAGCCCTTATACTTGCAGAAATGGACGGAGAAGTTTAGCTAAAACCAATCAACTCAGATGCAGTCAAGCACTACTATGTGTAATCTTATGCTTTCCTATATGATGTAATTTGAACTACGTATGAACTGATTCCTGTTTAAGAGCGGATTCATAGGCTTCCTTATGGGTTCGGTCACAATTCAATAAAATTTTCATTTCCCCCACAATTGGAAACTAGGGCTGAATTTGAGGAGGACCCTCAAAATTCTAAAGTAACTTCAACTGATCATCGCAAGCAACCGTCAAAAGTAGAAACCCAGTAAACTGGGGCAGAATTTTGAGGAGGACCCTTAAAATTCCAAAGCAAGAGAGGTTGCAATGTCCTGAACCACATTACAGTCATCGGTTCATCTAAAAACTATTTCTTAAATATATACTCATGTCATATTTTTACAAACTTATGCATGTCTATTACCAAAATTGCTCTGTATATCAACGCTAACCCCAATTATATGCACAATATCACCAAAGCAGAGCCAATCAGGTCAAGTAAAGTCAGCGAGGACACGAACTAACCTTTCCCCTTTACAAAACTCACAATTTTTCTTTGGATGCAGGCACCTGAGTCGCAAAGTCATAGAATATATTATACATTCATACTGTTCAGGAATACAACTCTCAGAATCGTCACACCTATTCACAGTTTCTATCCGCATAAAATATCCCCAACAGCCACAATATCACAATCAGCAAAGAAAACTTTATTACTATTCTCCTTTTATATCTTGCATAAGACTACCATTATTCCTTTCGAGACTAAGCTCTTTCTCCATCTACATTCTTGCATTGCCTAAGGCTACCATTCTACCTTCTGAGACTAAGCTCTATCTCCATCTGCATTCTCTGCATTGCATAAGGCTACCATTCTGCCTTCCGAGACTAAGCTCTGTCTCCATCTGCATTCTCTGTATTGCATAAGGCTACCATTATCCCTTCTGAGACTAAGCTATGTCTCCATCTGCATTCTTTGTATTGCATAAGGCTACCATTTTTCCTTCCGAGACTAAGCTTTGTCTCCATCTGCATTCTTGCATTGTATAAGGTTACCATTCTGCCTTTCGAGACTAAGCTCTGTCTCCATCTGTATTATTGCATCGCATAAGGCTACCATTATGCCTTTCGAGACTAAGCATTGTCTCCATCTGCATTCTCTGTATTGCACAAGGCTACCATTTTGCCTTTTGAGACTAAGCACTGTCTCCATCTGCATTCTTGCATTGCATAAGGCTACCATTTGCCTTTCGAGGATAAGCTCTACCTCCATCTGCATTCTCTGCATTGCATAAGGCTACCCTTCTGCCTTTCAAGACTAAAGCTCTGTCTCTATCTGCATTCTCTGCATTGCATAAGGCTACCATTTTGCCTTCCGAGACTAAATGTTGTCTCCCTCTGCACTTTCTACATTACATAAGACTACCATTCTGCCTTCCGAGACTAAACACTATCTCCATCTACATTTGCATGGCTGAAATATTGCCACTTTATTCATATTTGCATGGCTGAAAGATCGCCACTTCATTTACATTTTCATGGCTGAAAGATCGCCACTTTATTCACATTTACATGGCTGAAAGATCGCCACTTTATTTACATCTGCATGGCTGAAAGATTGTCACTTTATTTACATCTGCATGGCTGAAAGATCATCACTTCATTTACCTCTTGCATGGCTGAAAGATTGCCACATATTGCATTTAATGGGCTGAAAGATCGCCACTTATTGCATATCATGGGCTGAAAAATCGCCAAATTATTTAAGGGCGTCATTGTTTGGAGGCATCATTCTCATAGCCCGAGAACGTCATGTCACGGCCTAAAGATCCCTTTAATTTCTCGCACATCATTATTCAAAAGCATCATGATTCGGAGGCATCATTCTCATGGCCCGAGAACATCATTTCATAGCCTATATGCTTCATGTCCCAGGACATCATGGTCTAAGGATGTCATCCTAACCGTCCAAAGACATCATTCATGGTCCAATGACAACTTGCATCATGTTTAAATTTATCCACAATACACGCTTGTATTGTTTATTTGCAAGTAAAATGGCGAGCAACGGCCATCTAGGTAGGAGAATTCCGCTCCAGTCCCCATAGCCCTACCAAACCTTTACCATTCATTCCAACCTGAAAATTGCGTCCGTTCTTGAAAGGTCTCCCTCGGTATATTCTGCCAATGGATCCTATACTACATATGGCCTGATTCTTGTAAGACCAGGGATATATAGGCAGCTCAGGAACTAGAGCACGGCCAGATCTCTTCAAAACATTTTATTCGGTCAAAATTGGCCATCGTATCTTTACCCGATAACTCTTTCATCCTTCCCGGGTAAAGAGGGACAGTTGTTGATACCCAATTTTTCATGTATATTTTATATGAAAAATACTTTCAAAATAGCATATGTATGCATATATAAGTATGTCTAAGTGTTTTATTATTTTTTCCTAATTTTTAAATTAATTTATTGACCTATTTTATCAATAAAAAATCAATAATTATTCTCCAAATTATCATTGTGGTGATTCATTTATTGTATTTTCATAATTATACCAAAATATAGCGAAAGTAAATTTTTGCGCATTTTTTACAAATTTATTGAGTATTTTTAAAGCTAAATTGCATATAATTACAATATTAGCCTATTTGAAGATTTAAGTGTGTTTATAATTACAAAATTGATTAAAATAATTTTTATTTAATATTTATATATAATTATTCAATTAAGTACATGTGAGCACGTGATTTTTGCCCTGTACGAATTACTCCAAAAGAATTCAAAATAAAATAATTTTTATTTGTGCGCTATTCTGTGAATTTTCGTGGTATTTTCAGTCTATTGTTTGCATGTGTGTGTGTGCATTTATTTGATCAGTAAAAAAGAAAATACAAAAAAGAATAGGTTGCATTTACATGGGGGATTTAATTTTACAATTTTTAGTTAAATAATAAATTTCTTATTTTATAAAATGAAGAAAAATACAAAAATAGACAATTTAGTGTTTAATTTTATTTTTTGTGTTTAATTACTTGTGATAAATTTTTTTAGTATTTAGGGTAGGTTAATTTAGATTTTTTATTTAATTTTAGTTTTAGTTTTTGAAAGGGGAAAGAAATTAATTAAGAGGGAAATTGAAGAGGAAAATAATACCAAAATCTTGGGCCAATTTTAATTCCATCAGACCAAATCCAGCCCAATCCCACGCTATACCCGGCCCAAGCCTTCAGGTCTCACGGACATACAAAACGACGTAGTATAGGGAGAATACTACGTCGTTTCGATAGCAATCAATCCCAACCGTCCACTTGATCCTAATCCGACGGTCCAAAACCCCTAAGCCTCACCCGTTACATAACCCGACACGTCTCCCACACCCAGTCCGCCCTGTTACCACCCCAGACGACGTCGCTTCTCTTTAATGAAGTGATCCAAACCGTTGATCTCATCAGATCCAACGGTTTGGATTCACTTATGCAGCTAATATATAAGCCCAAACCATACACCG
>MU770977.1:37525-54335 GCA_026770625.1 Nicotiana glauca | reverse complement strand
CCCCCCCCCCCCCAAACCAAACCCCCCATCGCCTCATCGTCTCTAACTTCAGAGACCAAAATCCCTCTGCCGCCCTCCGCCCATCGAAAATCGCCTCACGGCGGTTCCGGTGGTCCAAACGACCCCATCTTCACACCATAGAACACCCACACTCTCCTCTCTCCGAATCCACCATTCGTTTTCCTTCAAATCTCGTCAAGTGCTTCGAATTTCTGATCGAAGGACGGAGCGAAAAACCCTGGCTACCCAAATCGCCCCAAAATTACACTGAAGCTTCCTCACGCCTTCTTCTTTCCAAATCCCTGGCTACCTCCCCTCGAATCGACCTAGAACCCGTCGAATATCATTTTAAAACTAAGAACCCTAGCACCGCCACAAGATCCCCTGGTGGCGACGCCACCACTAAATCGTCCCAAATGTACACCCTTGAACCCCCAAGCCTCCCTCAACCCAAATATCCAAACCGTTGTCCTCAAATCCTCCTCTAGTGTGTCGAACGTTGAATCACAGAAAAATGAGCCCTAATTCTTTAATTCAAAACTCAACGGGCATAGGAGGATCTTTGGACCGAATTGGACCTTAGCCGTGTGCTTTCACATTGAAAACACATGATTAAGGTCCGTTTCAATCCAAATCGAAGGAACAAGGAGTAATTCCAGTATTTGGCTCGCCTGATAATTAGGTATTTTTAATTCCCTTTTTCTTTTCTTTCGTCTTTTATTTTCATTTAAATACCAGTCCTCTTTTCCTCCTGCTTCATTTTCTGTTCTGTTTTCTATGTTGAACTAAGTCTGGTCGTAGGCTTAAAATTAGAGATTTGTCCATCACAATGTTTGAATTGCTTAGTCCGTCGTCACATTGAATCAAATTTCTTGGTTATTTGAACGTCGTGAATTTTTTGTTTGTTTAGCTGTTATTTGAATGTGCATCATGTTTGTTAGTCAGTTTAGGATTCATTGATTAATGAAGTTATAGTAAATCACTGATTGAAAGTGTTGATACTAAGTGGACATCATGTGCTGTCAGGGCATGCCTGAGTTTAAAATCCAGGCTGCCCATACTTAATTGAATTTAATAATAGGGTGGACACTTAGTAGTGGGGTGTTCAGGGAATATTGATGGGAGGGGTTCATTTTCTTAATAGTTTAGTGCTCCTAATAGCTGGAAAGGATTGGGAGTTTGGGTATAAATAGGGAGATTGGACAGAATTTAGGGGGGAGTTTTTTGGGATAAGATTTTGGGAGTTTTAGGAGCTGGAACAGATAGAGTTAAGAGAGCATTTTTGAGAGTTGGAAAGGCAGTCAGTTTTGGAGAGAGATGGAGAGCTAAGGCATTCATGTTTTCTAAGAGTTTTTTTTAGACAGAGAGTTTGAAACAGCATTAGGATAGTCTGAATCAGTTTCCTAGACACAATTTTGAGAGCTTAGGATCAGTCTTTTTGAGAGTATAAGCTGAAACACTGTTCCATTGAGTTTTTTTTGTTCAGTTTCGAGTTTCAATAGCTGATTCTGATTTTCCCTCCTAATTTCAATTGGCTGGAACTTCTTCTGAGATTGTTGGTCCAGTTTTGGTTTAATTCAAGCTCGGTTGAGTCTGTTTGTTTTGCTATTTTCTGTTGCTTTTGGTTTTACAACTTGTTCTAGGCTGTGGTCGAGTGCGATTCTGGGTAAAATTGGTTTTGAGCTGTTTTGAGTGACAATTTGCTGCTGAAACCTATTACTTGCTGCTGGTTCTCTAATTTCTGCTGTTGAATCTTCACTCGTTTACATTCCATTCTCCAGGTACACACTCTCAGACTGTGTTGATGTAATTTCGCTTGTTGGACATGAAATAAAGTGAAGTTTATTTTCTGCCCTAGAGTTGCAATTTAAAAATCCTATTAAGTTTAGATAGCTTGTCTACTATTTGATTGGATATTCATAGTTGTATTAACTGTACTGCAATTAGTTATGTCTCATGTTCGTATAAATTAGTTTTCTTGAGTCGAGTAATAGCTGTAGTTAATTCCCTGTTATCTGATTCATATCCTTATTAAGCACTAATTGTAGTTAATTTCACACCAAATCAGTAGAATAGCTCGTGTTATTTGATCTCTTGTCAGGTGATTCATAAATGGGTTTAAAAGCATGTTGATTATGAGGTATTGTGTATTACAGGTGTGAGCACATTTTAACTTGTTAGTTTAAGCGTTAGTGTTAAACTGGAGTGTTAACACATTTGTTTATCTTCTAAAAATCAAAAATGGCTTAGCTGTCTCCTTTGAGAGATTTAAGTGTCCAATTGGTATTGACCATTAGTAATAAAGTGTGCTTCAATTTAAACTTTGTTTTTTTATTATCACTTTTAATAAGATGTGGGAATCCGTTAGTGGAAAATAAGTAGGATAAATAAGTAGATGTAGAAAAACGATTCTTATAATATGAGATGAAGTAATTAGGTCACTTAAGACTTACATTTAGGCGTTATTTGTGCCTCTGCCCGGAATCGATCCATGAGCCGTGTTTTCTCGTTGTAACTGGATATGAAAAATGTCACATGGGCCGATTTCTCCAATAGCGGGCCTAAAGTGTTGGATCTTTACGTTCTTGAACAAATTGCTAAGCATGTTTCATTTACTTACTTCATAAGCTATTGGGCATGAGTTGTTTGAGAGTGAATCATAAGGATTTTACCTTTTATCAATAACAAATTAACTAGGGCCTTTCTTTTATTTTAGAGATAAATTAAGTAGAAAATTATAGATTGCTTTAGGTTTGCCCCTTTAAATAATAATAAATGAGATGAGTCTCGCTAAACAGAACACATAAATGGTGGGGCCCTCAATAAATGGTTGTATTAAAATACTTAGATTTAGGGTGCGCATTTATGTGACCCAAATCCAAATCTCAACGATGTTAAAATATGTCAAAAACCACGGGCGCATTTATGTGACGTGGTTCAAGACTTGTTTTAATGACGTTGCAATTTTCTTTAGAAAATGAATAAAAGCGGTAAAAGTTTAAAATTAGCACATATGTTCATAATTATTAAAATCAGATCATTTAAGCCAATTACAACAGTTGAGCGACCGTGCTAGAACTACGGAACTCGGGAATGCCTAACGCCTTCTCCCGGGTTAACAGAATTCCTTACTCGGATTTCTGGTTCGCGGACTATGATACAGAGTCAATCTTTCATCGATTCGGGATTCAACCGGTGACTTGGGACACCATAAATCTCCCAAGTGGCGACTCTAAATTAAATAAATAAATCTCGTTTTGATTGTCTTTTAATTGGAAAAACTCCCTTTATTACACCCTTCACGGGGTGTAGTAGGTAAAAAGGAGGTGTGACAGTACTTTTAATTTTGTTTGCAAAAATTATTTTACTATTTTTTATAAATAAGATGGGGAAAAGTGGCTATTTAAACACTAGCCCTACTTATTTCAATTTTAGTCTAGATCAACCCCCCCAATTAAACTTAATTTCAATCCCAAATTGCCCGGCCCTGTTCTTAAATTATCCGCCCCTGACCCAATTAAATACAACCCGCCCCGCTCCCCGTTTAATCCAAGCCGTTGATTAAAATGATCAACGGCCATGCTTTATTCTTTCGTTTTTTAATTTACCGACCCCCCATTAAACCTAATCATTTTCACCAGCTCGCTGTCTCTGAAACCCTCTACTCTCTCAAACTCTCTCAAATATTCTCAAACCCTAGCCGCCTTTTACCATCTCCGCCCTGGAATCCACCGAAATCTATGGCCTCCAAGGCTATGAGAGTCCTACACTGGCCTCTTATGGCTCTTACGTGCATGATCTCTGGAGATTCAAGGCCTGACTTTAAAGGTTCATACCCAGACCTCTATCAATTTGAAGTTCCACGGTCATCTCCGGTGTTGCTCCAGCGTACGATGGTTGTTTAAGCCTGATTCGGACCTCTCCGACTTAGATCGGTGACATTTCAAAGCCTTTCTCATCTATAGGGCTCTTCTGAAACCCTAACCCTTCGAGGTTTTCTTTAATTATCTTAGATCCGTTGTGCATATGTGCTTTACTTGAAGTTTTCAAACGATTCTCCTGACACTTCTTTCAAACACTACTTTCAAAATCCTTTTTTTCCGATCTAGGGTTTTTCTGAAACTATTTAAGTGTTTTTATGATTTTCTTTGTCTTTCGTGTGTATTTTCGTCTACTGTGTTCTTGTATCATGGTCTTGTATACTTCTCTTACTGTGTTTTCATATATGCTTTTCTACTGCACTTTTTCCGGTGTTCTTGTGTTCTCCTACTGTATTTTTCATTACTAAGATTTAAAGTTTCCTTATTAAGTTCCTTTTACTGAGTTGTTTAAGGTTTCTTCTAAAAATTCTTAGCATGCCTTTATACTGTCCTAATCAATTTTCTCTATTACACTTCGTATTAGCTTCTTCTGCTCTATTTTCTTTGAATTCTGCTACTATGTTCTGTGTGTTGCTTGCTATCATTGTTTTCCTCATGAGTTTCTGCTGCTGGAAGAGACATGCAAAAGGTTTTTATAGAACTAAAACCTCTAAGCCTGTTTTGATTACTTGCCTTCTCATCTCTATACTTGATTCAAGGTGGAAACCCTAAAATTTGGGGGTTCTGTCAATTTTGGTTATGTGATTTGCTTGAACTTGGGTTTTTATTTTAGAACCCCTAACTCTTTCAGACCAACTTCGAGTTTGGACATCCGTGTTTAAATATGATTCTAGATTTTTACTAAAATCTTCTACACTGGATTTAAAGTGGTTTTGACTCTTCTACACTGGATTTTATATATGATCAGGAACATCCCTTTAAAGTGGTTTTCAAACTTGTGATTAATTCAGAATCCCTTCTTAATAGGTCTAATTGATTCCCTTTCCATTGTTTGCTGATTTCCCTTAAGTTAAAAACCTTTCCCATCGTTTTGACTCGGTTCATTCATACAATTATCTCAGACCTTGTGATGTACTGGCTGTTAATTGATTTCCTTACTTTATTTGTACAAACTGTGTACTTCAAAACCCTTTCCTTAAATAACCTTTTTATGTATGTGCCATTAATTGCATGTTGTGCACAAAGTGTTTATTCAATTTCTTTCCTTAATTGGTTTTCACCCGTTTGAATCTGAATCTCTTCATTAAAGGGAGTCTTGTGTAATTGATTAACAATAAGTTCTTCAACTATTTTCTTACCTTATTTCTGCCTGATTTTTACACTATAAAGGCACGCACCATTTTCACAAACACACGATTAACAATCCTTCACTACACAATTTCACAATCACTTATGAACTCTTAAATACACATAATAGTGCTCTCTCTTCTTGTCTGCACTGTGGCTTTTACAAGACTACTGCATTTTCTCTATTTATTTCTTTGAAACGGGTATGTCCTAATTTAAGCTTTAGCATCATCACAATGTGTTTATTTACAACTTTTGTATCCATGTCTACTTTATTGTTTCTATAGAGTTCAACATTTAAATTAAGTATGCTCACATCTTTCTGCCTATTTCTATTATGAATCCTTGCTCCCCTACCCTATTACCCCTATGTGTTTGTGCGTTGTGACTTAAGTCATGGCAATATGAGTTGTTGCTCATGAATTAAGTTTGAACCGATGGGGTCTTAACCTCTATATATATAGGATGGAGGGTGTGCTAGCATATCCCATTGCTGGGTGTGCCCATCAGCCTGCTTTTCTTTTGCTCTTGCAAATTCCCCCATTCCCCCATTCACCTTTTAGACTTCCACTTCTACACTTACACTCTCTCTTAGTTCCTAAGTTCTGCCCCCCTCTTGTGAGCCTTGCTTGGGAGCTTGAGTTTCCTCTCAACTTGGACACCTAAGGGCTTGCCCTTCCACACTGCACTATGGCTTAATATGGTGATACATTTGGGTATAAGCACTGCCCGGAGTTATTATGAAACTCTTAGGGAACTCTGACACACCCAAATGGGAGAAAGGCTTTGAAATATGATATTTGGAGTTTCTTTACTTCATACTTCAGATAGGAAGTCTTAATCAGGCTCTCCTTGGTTGTAATTTTAATTTCTAATGTATTTTCCTTTTCTTTACTTTTTCTGGGCAGTAATAACTTTGTAATAAAACTCTTGGGGATGGCTAGTGAAAAAGGAAGAGTAACCATGCATGCAAAAGGGGTAGATAACCTACCTATAGGAATTTCTAAATTCTGCACTCTCATATATAGATACCATGTCTATAGGATTTCCGCATTCCCGCATGTAGATAACCTGCCTATAGGAATTTCTAATTCCAACATTCTCACATGTAGAGAACATGTTTATAGGAATTCTTGATTTCTGCATTCTCATATAGCTACCATGTCTATAGGATCTCTACATTCTCATATATAGATATCATGTCTATAGGATGCACATGCATGTAGAAAATATGCCTATAGGTCCTTTCTGATTCCTCAGTAGGCAAACATGTTTATAGGTATTAATAACCAAAATGCAATCAGATGTCATGTTCGTAATAAAAATGCAACACCTAGTTATCATGTTGTAGGATTTCTACATTTCTCTATGTCTGTAACAATGTTTTAAAGTTGACAAACGCATAGAAAGCATGCTTATAGGAGCTTTAATCGAATCTGAATCACCTCACTCGTTCATAAGTCTAAAATCAGCAATAATAATGTATTACTAGCTGCTGAGCTTATGATCTTTTTGCTAAAAATTGCCCTTGTTTAATAACTGACAATCAGTATGTAATCAGCTCGAATCCTAGTTTCTGAAATTCGTAGATATCATGCCTATAGGACCCTCGTCCAATACTTAGGCAAGCCTTAGGATAAGTCTTATAAACTGAATCAGATTTTTATTAACTACAACCAGCAGACAGGCCTGATTCGGGTTTCTTATATGAAATATGTAATAAATCAGTCTGCCTCAACTTCTAAGTTTTTAATCAGACCCTAAACAGTACGTGGAAGACATGCTAAACTATGTGCTTTCTCTGTTTTAAAGGAGGTCTGTCTGAGCCTTTTTATTTGTTTATATGCTTCCCCAAACTTGCTATATGTGTTTTGTTTGTCGCCTTAGTATTTTTACCTTTTGAAACCACAAATAAGGCCAACATCTCCTCNAGCCTTTTTATTTGTTCATATGCTTCCCCAAACTTGCTATATGTGTTTTGTTTGTCGCCTTAGTATTTTTACCTTTTGAAACCACAAATAAGGCCAACATCTCCTCCCTTTAGGATTAGTAGTCACAAATACCTCCGGGATTGATAGGATTGGGGTGGGTAATAGCATGCAATAAGTGAACGAAACCATTCCGCGCTTTAATACCTTAAAGGGGTGGGAAAGGGTAGATATGGATATGATGACCATGCGATAACATCACGTGTAGCCCCTCACCGAGGAGTGATTACCGGATGTTGTGTGAGGTGATCCATATTATCAATAAACCTAGGATCCCCTTCCTTTTTTTCTTTTTTTCTTTTAAATCTTTTAAAACATTTCTTATAAGAAAAATCAACTCTCTTTAATTCTTTCCGACTTTATTTTCTAACCTTTATGTGAAAATTCCCCTCTTATTTGAACACTTACTTGCCTATGTTTTATTTGCACCTTAAGTCACAACAATAGCTTGGCCGGGAACCACACTAGTGGATCCTAAGGGGTGCCTAACACCTTTCCCTCGGGATAATTTCAAGCCCTTACCCAATCTCTGGTTATCCAAATCAAACCCTTCTTAGTGTCCTAATGCACTTAAATCAGTAGGCGGTGACTCTTCCATTCACAAAAAAACCCAATACCCAAAAGGAAACGAGTTGTCTTCCCAAATGTCATAAACTCGATTTCGCGAGAAAAAAGGGGCGAGACACAAGGCAGTGCGGCCACAGTCGATCTTGCGTGGTCCGTATTGAAGGCTTTATGGCCGCACTACCATTATGTGTGGTCCGCGGAAGAGAAGATCAGAGAGATTCAACTTGCCCAGGTTCAAGCCATCGTGGTCCACGTTCATGTTTGGGCTGACCGAAGTGGAAGACTCCGCGGCCGCGGTCCATTCTACGCGGTCCGCGGAGCCTGAGTTCAGAGAGCCAAGACTTTAAGTCCAAGAGCCTAGTGCGGCCGCAGTCCATTTGTGTGGCCCGCACTAACCCCACAGGGGTATTTTTGTCCAGTTTTTCTAGCTTAGTATAAATAGAACCTTTTTCTATTTTTAGGGTATCAGTTAATCGAGAACAGCAGTTGCGCTCGTGAGAAGCTATTTTGTAGCCATTTTGGGCATTTTAGCTTAACTCTAACGGTATATTCTCTGTATTTTCTTTAGTAATTTAATATTATGTCTTTCTCTTCATCTATTTCTCTATTTTGATCTTCAAGTATGAGTAGCCAAACCCATTAGCTAGGGTTGTGGCTCAACCCTAGTGTGAGTAATTGATGGGTGTTGTGATTTAAGGTTAGATTGACTATGTTTGTTTGTTATTTGGGTCAATTTATGGTTTAATTTATGAACTAGTGGTTGCAAACACTAGTTTGTGCTAAGTTGACTTGGCTCTTCTTGAGAAAGAGAGCCTAAGTCTCCAAAATTGACTCAACAAGGAATTGAGATGGACTCAAGAGACTTGATAGTCCCAATTAAAGGGTTAAACCTCGAGAGAGTAATTACCCGACTTTAACCCTAGTTGCTCGAGCAAATATGCATACCCAATTGGTCTCGAGAGAGTCAATTGGGCAAAATCACTCTTTCTACTAAGAGGTGTAGAGTGCGTAGTATTGAGTAACGGTTATAACATATTTCCCCAATCATGTAAATCGCGCCTCAGAAGCAATTACCCGTCAATTAGCCACCTAGGTGAAGGTCACTACCCTAGTGCCCTTTATACTATTAGATACAAATTGTAGCAATCTGATCTTAGCATAATCTAATTTCAATCTTAATTTGTAGTTTGATATTCGTAGTCTTATATAGGAAAAACAAAAAATGAATGGAATATCAATTAAGAGCATACATGTAATACTAGGCTAAATTGATACTCAGCTCCAATCCTAGCTCTTTGTGGAATCGATCCTGACCCACAAATCGGGTAAAAGCTATTGCGACCCTCTCTCGCTACTTTTTAGTGGTGCCGAATTGGCTGCGATCAACTTTTTGACGTCGTTGCCGGGGAGCTAACGGTTTTGGCTATCAATTTAGTTAGTTTTGTGTGTTGTTCTTCTTTACTTCTTTGTTACTAATTTGTTTGTGTGAATACTACAAGTTCCAAATGGTTTTGAATGCTAATGACCCTCTTGGAAACGTGATAGCGGGGGAGGAGGTAGATGAAATTGGAGAGGATGAGGTGCCTCTTGTACCTATCAAACCACGATGAGGCCGCCGAGCCAATGCTAATGATAATATTCCAGACACTCTTTTGCCACCTCCAAGAGTGGGTCCCAGAGTATTACTGAATCAAGGATATGAAAGTGCCATTTTCCCTCCCCAAATCCGGGCGAGTAATTTTCAAATAACCAATGTGA
Source organism: Nicotiana glauca (assembly GCA_026770625.1). Lineage (NCBI taxonomy): Eukaryota > Viridiplantae > Streptophyta > Magnoliopsida > Solanales > Solanaceae > Nicotiana > Nicotiana glauca. Next base: position 44,854 of record MU770977.1, on the reverse strand, counting down.
TGTTGACCTTGCTCGAGCAACGTGGGTATTTCACGAACTCCTCCGATCAAAATGCCTACAAGCATCTAAAGGGGTGCGTAGGTACGTGTTGGGGGAGCAAGCAAATGAATGTGTCCGAAGATGCTCTTAGGTTGAGACTTTTCCCATTCTCACTTCGGAGGAAAGCATTGGATTGGTTAAAGAGACTCCCCAATCATTCCATCTCAACTTGGGATGAGTTGGCGGATAAATTTATTGCTAAGTTCTTCTCACCCGGGCATATGGTGGCACTTAGAGATGAGATATTCGCTTTCAAGCAAGAACCCACAGGACCTTTGCATGAAATCTGGGAGAGGTTTAGAACAACGGTGAAAGATGCCCAAACAACGATATGACCGAGGCGATGATTCAACAAACCTTCTATCGAGGCATCTAGTCAATCAATTGGCCGGGGGTAATCTTATGAAGTTGTCTTATGACAAAGCTTGCGGGATTCTTAATGAGATGGTCGACACTTCTTTGGCATGGCAAAGTAAGGCCAATGTTCCTCAAGGCGACCCTGCAGTTATTCATTTGCATAAAGAGTTACACGACCGTGGGCAAGCTATAGCGGAGTTGACGACTACTATGAATCAAATTGCTAAGGCACAGTTGAAACAAGTCCAAAACCCTCACCAAGTGAATGCTATGGAAGGTGTTAGTATGCTTACCAACAAGAAAAGTCAAAGAAGACAACAAAATCAAGGGAATTCTGAGCAATTTGGTGATGATTGTGATGGGTTTTAAAATGATGACTATGATGAGCAAAGTGAAGAGGTACAATATGTCAACAACTATCAAGGCAATAGAGGTAACTCTTCAAACCAACAATGGCGACCCCAAGGAAATTGGGGCAATCAACAACAAGTTGGTGGTAATTGGAACAACAATAACAACCAAGGTGGTAATTGGTACAACAACAACCAAGGCAGTAATTGGAGGAACAACAATCAAGGCAACCAAGGGAATTGGAATGGTAATAACAACAATTGGAACAACAATAACAACCAAGGTGGTAATTGGTACAACAACAACCAAGGCAGTAATTGGAGGAACAACAATCAAGGCAACCAAGGGAATTGGAATGGTAATAACAACAATTGGAACAACAATGGTCAAGGCGGGTGGAACAACAATGGAAACCAAGGAAATCGAGGGTAGGGTTTTCAAAGGCCCCCGATGTACCAACAATCGAACAATATGCCTCCCTTTCAATCTCAAAGATCTAGTTCTTCGGGCAATAATATAGTAAGAATAGAAATGATGTTCGAACAAATGATGAAGAAGAACCAAGATTCCAATGCTCAATTGGCTTCCCACAATACCTCTATCTGGAATTTGGAGGTGCAATTAGGCCAAATCTCTCAATCGTTGAATACTCACCCTAAGGGTGCTCTATCAAGTGATACGGTATTGAACCCAAAGGGTGGAAACAATCATGTGATGGCGGTTACAACAAAAAGTGGGAGAAGCGGTGATGTGCACGCCTCGAAAGACAAGCAAGTTGTGAATGATGATGTTGAGTTGCGAGAAGATGATGTACCTTTGATAGTGGAAGATGTGGTTGAGAATGGGGTGAACAATAAGGTACATATTGACATTAATGAGGCCAATGTGGAAACTCAAGATGTCGTAAACCCATCTAGGGAACACATGATTGACATGCCCGAACCAGTGGTGCCCAAAGATAAGGCACCTTTGCCGAGGCCACCTCCTCCTTATCCTCAGCGGTTAGAAAAGCAAAAGAGTGACAATAAATTCAAAAAGTTCATTGATATGATGAAAAGCCTTACAATCAATGTGCCTTTGGTGGATGCACTTGAACAAATGTCGAGATATGCAAAGTTAATGAAGGATTTGGTCACAAAGAAGCGGTCGATGGATTGTGAAACAATAAAGATGACTCACCAAGTTAGTGCTATTGTGCATTCTATGGCCCCAAAACTTGAAGACCCCAGAGCTTTTACTATCCCTTGCACTATTGGAAGTGCAGATTTTGCCAAGGCCCTTTATGATTTGGGGGCTAGCATAAATTTGATGCCTTATTCGGTCTTCAGGACTTTGGGAATTGGGAAACCTAGGCCCACCTCAATGAGACTTCAAATAGCGGATCGATCGATGAATCGACCCTTGGGCATAATTGATGATGTGCTTGTCCGGGTGGACAAGTTTATATTGCCGACCGACTTTGTCATTTTGGATTGTGATGTGGACTTTGAAGTCCCAATTATTCTAAGGAGACCTTTCCTTGCAATTGGGAAGGAATTGGTTGATGTTGAAGCAGGTGAGTTAACTTTCCGAGGCGGGATGAAAAGGTCGTCTTCTATATTTGCAAGTCCATGAAGCAACCTAATAGCACGGAGATGTGCTCATTTGTGGACATTGTCATAGCTGTGATATTGGATGACACAAGTTCTATGATTAATGTAGAGGATTTCCTTGAGGCCATGCCTCTAAATATGGATTTCAATGATGTTACAAGTAGAGTGGAGTGCATGGATGCTTTACAGGGTATGGGCTCGCACTCTTGTGAGCCTAGGAAATTGTCTTTGGATCCTACAAATCGGGAAACTCACAAAATTATCTTGGAGGATGATGCAAACCCTTCCTTGGAGCATCAAAGAAGATCAAATGAGGCGACTCAAGAAGTGGTGAAAATAGAGGTTATCAAGTGGTTGGACGCCGAGGTGTAGCACCCTATTTCTGACAGCTCTTGGACTTCTTCCGTGCAATGTGTACCGAAGAAGGGTGGCATGACCGTGGTGACAAATTCTCAGAATGAGTTGATTCCTACAAGAACAGTCACAGGTTGGCGGGGTTGCATGGACTATGGAAAATTGAATAAAGTGACCCGCAAGGATCATTATCCCTTGCAATTCATTGATCAGATGCTTGACCGACTCGTTGGGCGTGCTTTTTATTGCTTCTTGGAAAGTTTGATGATAACCACGTAGTGGTGTTTCTTGATCTAGAGTGATGTGATAGTAAAATGCATCGTGCCGCGACGTTAAATCAGGCGCTTCTTGGGAGGCAACCCATGTCTTTTTCTTCTTGTTTTCTTTGATTTTATTTGTAGTTTAGGTTTGATTTTTGGTCTAATTGGTTGTGAGATATTGCAGGGATTGTGTTGATGCAGTGCAAAACATGATGGAAAAATTGAACAAGTCTCTGAAGTTGCCAGTGCGGCCCCACTACACTTTTTGTGGTCCGCACTGGTGTGAGCAAATGTGAGGGCTCTCTGAAGTTAGCCACCGCGGCCGCATTGCATTTAGTGCGGTCTGCGGTGGAGCTCTGCGGCCGCGGTACCTTTTGTGCGGAACGCAAAGGCCTGATCCCTAAGGTTAGCATAAAATAACCCAGCACGGACCGCGGTCCATTTTGTGCCGCCGTGCTGGTAGGTAAGAATAGGTCCCATAGGCTTTTCTATAAATAGACCTCAAGGGTCTCCTGTTACCCTTTTCGAAAAATTAACTCTCAGAGACCCTAAAACTACTGTTCATCTTCTCTCTTCATCGTAATAGCTTGTTTGCATTGTGTTGATTCACTTCTTCTCAATATCTGGTAACAATTCACTCACTTCTCTTTAGTTTAATTGTTTAATTTCATTTAATTTTCTTTTTTGTTAGCTTTGTAGTCTTCTCCTCCCCTAATTCTTCAATTTTTAGGTTAGTTTAGTTTAACTGTTATTTTTTGTATGCTTGGTGAGCATATTGAACTGGGTAATTGAGTAGGGACCATATCTAGGTGAAAATTTGAACTAAAATGCAAAATCCCAAAACCCTAACTCAGTGCCATGACTAAGCACTCTCCGCGGACCGCGGTCCGTGGTGCTTCAATGCGGCCGCATTCCCACTTTGTGCGGACCGCGGTAATGAAATCCTGAGAGGTGAACTCTATCTAGTTTGACCGCACTACCTTTTTGTGTGGTCCGCACTGGCCCACCGCGACTGAAACACTACTTTATGCGCGCTGCGGTGGTGAGATTCATAGAGTTGCTTTTGGGGACCTTAGACCTGTGCGGACCGCGGTCATTCTTGTGCGGTTTGCGGTGGCCTCAGTGTGTCCGCACTTCCATTTTGTACGGTATGCACTAGCCATGTTCTACAACTGTCTGCTACAACTGTATAATGCTATTATGCAATTCTTCCTGCACTAATGTCTCATTGTTTATGCTAATAGGAACAATGTTAGATGTTGTGTTTATAGATAATTGTTAAACAATGAGGAGGAAAAGAATCAAAGCAACCTGGGAAATGTGAATCCTCCCAGGGAGGCAAGGGCAAGAAAATGATAAAACTCACCCCCCATGCTCCGGAAAACCTAAAAAAGACCAAGAAGCTGATAAAAGCTGCAGACAGAGCTGCTTCCCATTCTTCAGGGAGTGAGTACCAATCATCAAGGGACGTCTCTTCAGACACCGTGCCCAGAGTACATGGAGAACTGGCCGGAGAGAGATAGGTTGAGAGATACTCCCCCACCATCACCCACTATCCGAAGGCCAACCAATGGCATCTCTGAGTCGTTTAAGGGCTCAGCAGCCTATAGTGGTGACTACTCCACCTCTCCCACAGCTTCATTAATTGGGGGGGAGGGGTGCAGACGGAGGTGAGAAAGAGGTACATGGAGCTGAAGGTGGTGGGCCTTAGGTGGGAGGCATTGCCCTAACTAGGAAGAGCGATGTTTGGGAGGATAGATTTGTGAGCCAAGTAGCATAGCATAAGTTTAGGGAGTGGTGGCCGGTGAGACGTTTGATACCGGAGTGGATTTTCATTGACAAAGACTTACTACCCCATAACCCTGACGTGCAGAGGCAATTTAGAACTAGAGTGGGCTGGGAAATATTTATGAAGAAGTGTATAGATGCAAATGAACACTTGGTCAAAGAGTTTTACTGTAATGTAGACCACATCGTCAAGGGTTCCAAAGTGACCAAGGTTCGAGAGAAAAAGGTGTTGTTCGACGGGAAGTCTCTAAATGATTATTTGGGGTTCAATGAGGAGTATGAGATTCTATATCAGGTAAAGTTGGAGATGGGCGAGGAGGTCCGCCCATGGTTAGCTCAGTACCTGGCAATCCCAGGTACTGTTCCTGAGTGGTTGACTGTTGGGGTAAAAATCTTGAGGAGGACCCTAAACTTCAAAGCTCGGGGTTGGGAGACCTTTGTTTGCAGCAGGTTGGACCCTGCTACACATGACCAGACTCTTCCTCTCAATCGGGCTGTGTTGGTTTCATCGATCATGGGTGGATAACCCATTAATGTGGGGAATGTGATGTCCCGCATAATCTCATTAGTAGGACCAGAGCATGATCGGAACAACCCTTTCCCCAGCACCCTCTCTATGTATTTTCGGGATTTGGAGGTGGAAAATAAGCTCTATGATGTCAAGAGCAAGCCGGTAGCTCCATTCTCATGGTATAGTTTGAAGGGGCCAGACAACCCCAAGAACAAGAACTACAAAGCCCTACTTCTGCCCCAACTGGCCAGTCTGAAGAGCCAGTTGTGGTAGAGGCCCCCTCTAAGCCTGACTCCACTACTGCAGATATGCCTCCCGGACCTTCCACTTCAGCTGACATTCCTCCAGGTTCTTCTACCTCAGCAGGCCTAGACATTCCATCTTCCCGGGCCTATCCTATCACTGCCCACCAGTTGAGCCACATGCAAATACTGGATGTATACTGCTTCATCCAATTTGTCTACCTTGACATCCACCATTGAAGCTTAGTCGGCTCCTCAGCCAGCACAGGTCCCACAGTCTATAGAGGATGCCTTGAAGAAGATACTTGAAAACTGCGAGAAGATCCTTTTTGGGATTTGGCTGATATGGCAAAGGCAGTGGATTCACATGACAAGGCTCTAAAGGAGTTTTCCAAGGAGCACAAGAAGCTGTACAAGACACGGGCCTCAAGGGAGTCCGTGAAGGAGCTGAGGGTGGATGTGGATAGACTGAAGGTAGACCAGCTGTCTTTAGACTTATGGTTTGAGGACCCAGCTCCAGCAGCAGTGCCAGTAGTAGTCACAGATCTGCAGCCGACACAGAGGCCTCCAAAGAAGAGGAGGAAGATCCCTAGAGCAGATGATGCCATCATCCAGTTGGCGGAACCACCAGAGGCTTCCTCCAGTCAGCCACAGGATGTACCAGATCCACAGCCGATCCAGGTCCAGTCCCAGGTCCCAGCAGCTGAGCAGTAGGATACCGGGAATCAGTCATAGGTTCTCGAGTATACCGAGGACCAAAGGACCACTCATGATCCTATGCAGACGGACGTGGCTTAGGGAGTCTTCATATCCTTTCTCTACTATTTTTGGTGCTTATTTGGTTTAGTTGGCATTGGGGACAATGCTAGCTTTTATTTGAGGGGGTGCGCCCTACATTTTATTTTGGATGACTATATATATGATAAACTTTTATGCTCTCTTGATTTCTAAAATTTGGTCTGTATATAATCTTAAATTTAGTACTTTTATCGAACTTTTTATCTTTCATTTGGTCCGTATATAAAGTTACATCATTGTATATATTCATTCCCAGTGTATATTCGTTCCCCTATTATACATATTCATTCTATTTTCTATTTTCGCAAAAAAAAATTCTTTTTAGCTTCTTATATAGGCTCGTAGCATTTTGTTTTGTTTTGGACATTTTTAATAAGCCTTTGCTTTTCTTAATGTCACGGTTCTTTTCAAAGGTAAAGTATTGTGTGAACCGGGTGGCTCTTCCAAATGATAGATGGCATGACAACCTTCTTAAGGTTTGAGTCCGTTTTTGTTTTTGTTTTTGGTAGTTTATAGTTAAGGGTACCTCAAGCAAAGCTTCACTTGGGGATAGCACATTTGCCTTTGATCCCATGGTCAAAGAAAAAATTGTTGTGTTTAGGATGGTGAAAGTTGTGGCCTTGAGACTTTTGTGTTGACCGATAATCATCAAGTGGTTTTTCGGGGCCATTGTGTGCTCAAATCGTATCAAAGGTCGTTGTGGGCCCCCGACTCTATGTCTTTAGCAATCCTTTAGCTTATGTGGTGAGAAATCGAATTGCGAGTCCAAGTCCCGAGCCATTGGTCTAGAACTTGTCCTGAATGTTTGTTGAGGCAAAATCTTGACTGAAATTTGACTTGAGAAGTGATTATAGGCTCTACTTGATCCAAATGGTAGATTTAACAATTCCATAGCCTACCAATGATAAGATCCCTTTTGAGCCTTAGACCTTTTTCTTTCAAGAACCATGTTACAAGCCTGTACCCATTCTAAAAGATACCCTCTCTTGGCACCCGATCTTTCCTTGATCACATGGCAAAAGTATAAGTTTGGGGGG
>MU770977.1:0-25473 GCA_026770625.1 Nicotiana glauca | reverse complement strand
AAAAAAAAAGGGGGGGGGGGGGGGGGGGAGGAAGATCTGGGCCTTGGTAGCGAACCCAGAAAATGAAAACAAAGGGGCCTGAAGCACCCGAGCCAAGTTTGGACCAGGCAGCCTCATTTGGGCGTTTTAACAGGCCTGGCCATTTTTAAGGCATGGCATTCTACCATTATAACCCACTGAAACTATCTTTTGCGCAAATTTAAAGAAAACCACAAATGTTGAAACACTCTATTCTGTAGCCTTTCTATTTACTAATACATCATGAGTAATTCATATAATAATCTAAACTAGCCTAATCCAGTAATGGTTAAGATCAATCATGTAGGCATTTTGACCATAATTACAATTCTGAAGAAACAATCTGAACATGGCTCGAGAATTTATCATTAAACAAACCTTGCAAATGCATAGAAATAAACTTCAAAATTTAAAAACATGAAAAGGCCTCATGGCCAACATGTTGTTCAACAAACTTTCACCATCACAACCAAAAGACATGCCAATACAGTCATCCTTAGACTTCCAAACAGAATCAACACATGAAAGATGAATCATTAAGCTACGCATTACTGATTGTCCCAACACATACATATCAGAATCTATCCCTATTGCAGTTTTACATTTTTTCTTTGGCTATAATCCACATATTATGAACCATTAATCAGCTAGCTATGACTAACACAAGGAATAAAGGTTGGTCTATGGAATGATATACAAACTTATTACAACTTATCAAAATAACTAAACTAACGACTATGATAAAAACTTAGCAAGTCATCCCCGAAGCTGCTGGATACACCCAAAACTTCCATTTCAGCTTTGATTCCTAGGTATCTGACCATGTCAAAGATCAGACCCACCAAGAGCATGGCTTCATATGTGTTATCAGTAACATTGACATATACACTCAGCCAACAGATGCAAGATATCAATTCAGAATGGCATAAAACAGTATACGTAACCTAAATGAGAAGTAACATGTTTGACACACGAATCAGTAGGTTTAATATGACATGGAAAACACTGAAACTTGACAAGGGATCACATAGTTAAAGAAATCTCAAAGGCTATTGCATTCATGGAAATGCATCTCATTATATGAAGAACAACATCAAACAAAGTCTATTGCACTCATATCAAATCAGATTTGGAGATACTTAAATACAAAATGAGATATGTACCTAATTGCTTAAAGAATGCTCCAAAATGCCAAATAGAAATGGATAGCTCAGCAGCAGAGAGACAACAATACTAATCAATACCCAGCTTCAATCTCAAGTCATAAAAGCTCCAAACCCCATAAATACCAAGAAAGATTGTTAAACTTTGTCACCAAAAGAAAAGAAGAAGAGGCTCCTAGCTGAAATTTATTTAGAAAGATTTTTAGGGTCTATTTTTGTGTGTAGAGAGTGGGGAGAGTACCTTATTTATATCTCAGAAATCTGTTGTGTGCCTTCCAAGTCAAGGAATAATTTTTCCCAAAACACCCCTCACAAAGCATCTTTTCCAACAATAATTGGACAGCTGGCCATTTCTAATTGGCTTCAGTAACTTGTACTGGCAGAATAACACCAGTCCATGCCCGAGAACATTCTAGATACCTTATCTGAAAATTTCCATTTCCAACTCCCAAATTATCCACCTTAAGCTTTCAATTAACCCTCTATAGGTTCCTGTCTATTCCCAAATCAAGACTAACAACAACAGACAAAGAACAATACGAAACAAAGATCAAAGGAACAAAATCATCAAGCCATTGGACCTTTAGGCTATCCCTAAATATATTTAACATAAACCAACTTAGAAAAGAACGAAAACAAAAATATTCAAACCCAAAACCAAAATGAGTCTCAAAAGAAAATTCTTTAAACTCATTGAAACCGACTACTGAAATGAGGACCTAGCAAAAATCTAATAAACATGAATACAGACACTAAAATTAACCAAAACTAAACATGTAAAATAGGTAAAGAAAAACAGATACGGAAAGGAAAAGTTACCCAGGAAGCAAACGAAAATCATGAAGGAACAAATCCGGAGTTAGAATATTTTTATCAATTAACCTAAATTAATATTAAAACAAAATTAAGCTTTGAAAATTATTTAACAAATCCAGAAAAGAAAGGAAAAGATACCAGCTCTCGAACTCACATGCATTCTGTCTGGTCGAAGGCCAATCAACCAGATTCCGGTTACTCAGAAATGAGTTTAAACTTACATTAATCAATGGCTCTTAGAAAAAGCCATTAGCTAATGTTAGTTTTAGACTCAAATAAATCTAAATCGATGGAGATATCGAAGAAAAGACTTGACATCTTCTGACCATTTTCAGATCCAAAACTCAAAGAGTTTCGTGGTTTTTTATAGAGGAACTAAAATGGAATATGGGATTAGGAGGGGGGAGATTATGGGGTGTAAACTTGGGGCTATTTGGGAGATTTAGGGTTTCTAGGATCAGATTTTAGATCTAGAATTGATGTATTTGGGTGGTGATTTTGAGAAAACTAACGATGGAATGATGTTGAGGATGTGCTCATGGTTCATGGTACAAGTATGGAGGAGTTTTGAGCGTCGCCGCCGCTGTGGGGCGATTTTCGGTGACGGAGTAAGGCGAAGACGGTGGGAGGATTTCAGGGCGGCTGGTCTCTAGGGTTCCTGAGTTTGAGAGACGGAGATGGGAACTGAGAGGGGTTCGATAGGGTGGGGGGAGTCTGTGTTAGGACAATTTTATAGTTAGTGGGAGGAGAATTAGGAACCGTTGGATCGTAAATATCCTACAGTCGTGACTGGGGGGAAAAAATGGGGTCGTTTCGAATAAGGCTGGGGTTGGACCGGGTAATTGGCATTGGGCTCGGATCTTGGGGCGGGTTTTGGCAGAAATATTTGGGTTTGGCCCAATAAAATTAAAACAAAACGCCCATTTTTTATTCAATTCTCTTTTATTTGCCTTTCTTTTTGTTTTTGTTTTTATTTTTGTTTTTTCTCTTTTTTCTTTAGTTACAAACCTAAATTAAAATCCTAAATTAATCTAGATTGTAAAACTAACCAATTTCCTAAAAATTATAAAAATTCCTTGATCCTAAATGAAAAAAGAAAAGATACTATTCTAAAATTAAAGCTAAAAACGCACAATCATCCATTTTTGTGATTTTCATTTTTAATAAATCAATAATTAACTAATTAACCTTAAAAATATAAAAATAAAACCTAAATGCAATGCATGGTATTTTTGGCATTTTTCATCATTTTTAATTAAATTTAAACGTGCACAAAATGCAAACAATTAATAAAATCCTATAATCCTATAATATGGCAAATAATTAAAAAAAAAGAATCTATTTTCTTGGATTTTATAGGAGTAATTCATATAGGGCACAAATCACGTGCTCACAACCAGCGGTATCAGGGTCCTGTGCATCCCTGATTTCCCCTGGTGAGTACGAACGACCCAAATTAAGGCCACCAGGGCACTAATTTCTCTAAAGGTATCATCATGCCCCCGAGAAGCCTCGGGTTCAGGCCCTCCAAAAGCACCAATAGTGGGTTCGTCAACACGGACTGTACCATGTCTGACTTGAAACTCGGGGACTGTGCCCGCACCCTCCTCGAGGGTCCCCTCATCACAGGTTTGGTCCATATCGACCACCCTTGGTTCGGCGGCTTTCCGCCCAGCGACCTGCGGAGTATCGGCGCCTCGTCTCATCCTTTGTACCAGAAGGACTTCACCATTATTGTGATCTTTATCCTCGGTGCGGGGACTTGTCACAACAGCCGAAGTCGAGACCTGGGTGTTAGTCCCAGCCTGCGAACTTTGGGTTTCTCTAATTTAGGAGACTTAGCCGAAGCCTCCTTCTTCCTCTTCTTACCCTTACTAGGTTTTGAGGTCCCTTCCTCACCATCAGGAGGCAGTCTCATCAACAATCCATCCCCGAGGCCTGCACAAGCGTGATGCATCAAACTTACCACCAGAAAAGATATTCATAAGAAAACATGGTAAAGATAGCAGTAAAAAGCTTACCATGGTTCTTGGCCTGCCACCGTGTTCTGGTCAAGTCGTACCAAGAATTCTTGTTATAAGGGAAAGCGGAATTCAACTGTGCGATCCATCCCGATAGTTTTTGAACTGCGTCAGGATACCAGGCGGTGGCTGTATAATCAGAAGAATATCATTTTCAGAAAGGGAATAAAGGGCAATAAAATGTGCTCGAGGTAGGGACACTTACGCTCTAATTCCCCTCCTCTAGAAATGGCATCCTATTAACCGGAATGATGTCTGAGGTCCTCACTTGGATAAACCGGCGCATCCACCCCCGATCCTTATCCTCATCAATGCTCGAGAAGAACGTCTTTGCGGATCGAGGGTGAAGCTTGATCAAACCTTGAAAGAGGCGGGGGCTATATTGTCTGATCAGATGATTAAGAGTAAAGGTCATACCCTTGACCTTGCTAGAAAAATATCGGATCATATAAACAATCCTCCAGAAAGAATGATAGATTTGGCCGAGTGTCACCCAGTACTCACGACAGAAGTCGAGAATCACTGGATCTATCGATGGGGAAGAACGGTCTGAAGAATCTACAGGACCTAGAGTAAAAGGGTATGTATACACGCTGAGGAAGCCAGCCTTATGGTCCACTTTGCTTTCCCCAGGATTGGGGATCTCAACTACCACTGCTTTTCCCCATCGGTAGTCTTCATTCACTTAATGCGTATCAGTCACCACACTGATATATCGAGATACGTGCTCACATCGACCCGGTGTAGAAGGAGGATTCTCGACGAAAAAATCGGATACAGTATCGAATTCAGTAGGAGTGCATTGCTCGACAGTTGGGGGTACTTTTGGTTTTCCCATTGAAGGGCGAGACGAAGAAGCAATGTCCTCTTTCTAAGGTACTGTTCTATAGGTTCTAGCCATGATTATAAAAAAGGTTTCTGAGAAAGAAAGTGAGGAGGCAAGTGCAGAAGGGAGAAGAATGTGGAAGATGATGAACTTAGCTCTAAAAATTGAAGATGTTGTAAAAGTGTCAAATGAAAACATAGTTATGGTATTTATAGAAGCTATATGGGTAGCGTTTAGGGAGCGGAAGGGTCGAACCAATAGCGGTTCGTGTGTTTTCTCGATAGTCGTATTGACAGTGACCCCTGCGTAGTCTTTGAGTCATGGCATTTAATGCTCTGAGGGGCTGACGTCATGATGGTAGTATCAAAGAGATGAGAGTTCAAGACCGTTTCTTATCATTTTCATTCTAAGATATACGGTGACTATTTGTATATGGTAAAAATCAGAGGGTCCGATTTTATGGCCACTATGGGACTTTATAAGCATGTATCTACGAAGCTTGAGGCTCAGCACTCGACCTCGGGCAATACAAGACGATGGTTATGATGGTAAAATGGCAAGTCCCCCAAGCACATGATTAAAGCTGACCAAGTCTATTAGGCTAGTACAAGCCTGTAACGTGGCATTAAATGGCTGTATCAGCCGTGTATCTTTGTAATAAATCCGTATGTACCATGTTGGGATTTTTCCTCATATATAAAGGTGATCCTTGTCATTTTATAAGATACAACACACAACATTGAATACAAGAACAAGACCATTCTCTTCTCTCTAACTTAAACATATTCTCCTTTGATCTTATTACTTATATTTATTGCTTATATTTATTGTATTTCATTAATAGTTATTCATTTATTGCTCATTATTGATCATAAAGAGCCCTCGTCAAGGCCTTTAGAAATGTTAGTTCTCCATTAACCGTTAAGAGCTCAATGCCTAGCTCGGCCTCGAGGCCTTGCATAAGCCAGCTCAAGGCTCTAATTCTCAGCCACTCGGTTTGCTTAATACACCATCTCCAAGCTCTTACCTTATTTTCTAGTCTCACACTTAGCATCTATTTCTTAACAACTAGCATAAAAATAAATTACGTATTTTTAGAACAACAAAATTAAATCTAATTGTAATTACCATTTTCAAGGTAAACATAATTGTTGCAAAAAAATGCTTTTTCTAATTCATTTTCTAATATGGTTTATTCCCGTTAAACATAGTAAAACTACATAATTTAATTTAAATATTCTCTATTTTCTTGTGTTTATAGTAGTGCTAGTAACATGGACGAGGCTCAAATATTTCCACATATTTATTGTTGTGTAGTTTGACAAAAATGTTCTTAGGATCAAAAGTAAGCAATTGAAATACCTTAATACTTCGCATATGGGATGCTAATACCATCATGCCCTCTATTAATAATCTTTGGTCAAGCACCATGGCTTCTCAATTTTCCGCACCTCCTCAAGTTGTTTCTGTACTTCTTTTAGCTGGTATTCTACATTCTCTCATTTACGACATTCTTCTTCTGCCTCTTTTTGTTGTGCTTACAGTTTCTCTTGAATTCCATTCATGGATATCCTATTTTTTGACTTAACTCCCGATCCTTGACAACAACAATAACTTGAAATTTCTCCAACAACTTTCACAAATTCAACATTAATAATGGGGTCCAAATCGGTACCCTCTTCGATTTTTGAATTTGTTCAGCAATATATTCTTTCATCTTATCCTATGAAATTTTTTATATATATTTTAACTTTCAATATCTAATTCTATTGACTCGTATTCTAGGAAAAAAGACAAGAGTTTCTCATGTACATTTAATTCAGCAAAGACATGATTTATCCAATGTTCATTCTTCATGTGAGTCAATTCCTAATATTTCTGCAAGTTCAGCTCTTTTCTAGTGGTTGTATTTCTCTACCAAAATAAATATAATTATGTTATTAAATGAAGAATAACCAAAACTCGTCAAAATAAAGACATATGTTACTTGTTCAAAAGATATTGTCTGGAAGGATTTTCTGCCGCAAATATGATTCATTTCTTGATTTGCCTTATTGGTTTTGTTTCGCACACTCATTATCTACATTGAGTTTGAATCCGTAAATGTATCTTTTTGATGAATTATAAGAAATAGAATAAGAAAATAAATTACATACAAAGTTAAATCCACTTATTTTTGGCATATTCCTAATTAATTACCTTAAAAGTATCAGAATCAAGAAATTCAACCAAGAATTTCTATTCAGCTTCATTAACATCGACTAGCATGTTCTGCAAGCGTTACTCATTTTTAGCATATTTCTTGAAATGATCATGGAACCTACTACGACGATATCTATACAAATTATTACTCCCTCCATTTCATATTAAATGATGTACTTTTCTTTTTAGTCTGTTTCAAAATAAATGACACATTTCTAAATTTGAAAATAATTCAATATTAAACTCCTCATTTTACCCATTTACCCTTAATATGAAGCTTTTATAACTACACAAAAGTCATGACCCCACAAAGCTTTATCCTTTAAGCTTTTAAGGCCACAAATTTCAAAAGTCTATCTTTTCCTCCTTAAATCTCTATCGAGTCAAACTACCTCATTTAATTTAAAACGGATGAAGTAGTTATTTTAAGGATTGTGTCCCGATTGTCTTGTATGTCCATAAGTTGGAAGATGTCTTAAATTAAAAACAAACTTAAGTGAATTTACTTAGAATAGAATTTCTATTGTCTACCAAAGAACTAAGGGATGGTTCAGAGTTAGCTGCTCTAAACTTGGTTTATTAGTATACTTTATCTGTATATTTACATTGTTGTTCTTGTGTATTAGTCAATTCCAGAAGTAATATGGAATTAAGAGTTTTGTGTATTGGACCAACAAGAAAATTTTTAAAGGAATAGAGTGAATTACCACCATATGAGCAACAATTCTATCTTTTTCTACGTTAGAAACTTCCTTCCAATTCTTGACATCATACCTAGCATTATGCATAACTTTCACAGAGAGCTCCGTAACAAAATTATTAGCTCCAGGACTTACTGCTACAGTTCGATTTGGTGGAATAATTATCTTCAACTTTTCATTCTCACTATCATTGGGTTTCTTTTGGATTGAAAGCACTGTTGGCTTCCCCCTTCCTTTTCTCTTTTGAACTTCAACTATATTTGAAAATATGTAGGTGTTTAGTAAATATAACATATACAATCTAGAGATTTTATAGGGCTGGGCTTTAACAAATGAATTAACTTACCTAGCAGTGATTTGAGATTACATCAACAGTTCTAGCATTATTAGAAACATGTGCATCTGTCATCATGATAGGCTACAACACATATTAAAAGGATTTATATTATTGGAGACTAATTGAAGGTACAAGTGACAGAAGCAAAATGCTAAGAAAGAGACAATATATTTTCAGAAGTTAAGAAAAACAAATCAATTAAAAGCAAAAATGATAAAGAAATATCCAAAGTAGAGAATAGAAATTAACCATTTCAGCAAAGTGAACTTCTGTGAAGAAAGCAACCGAAATAAGCAAAAATATCTTGAAGACTAGTTGAAAATCACAACCAATCGTCATCCTCAATTTCAAAATATTCTTCATTTGTACAAAATTCATCTCCATTTTCATGATTAGATTCATCAAAAGCTTCTAAGTCTACTTCTTCCTCGTTATTCAGAGAAGGTGCTTCAACACTCACTCCATCAATGTCTTCTCTTCGTATTCTAATGACATCATTGTCCGACTCTACTTGAAGATCTGCTTCTCCCCTTTCAACCAAGTCAATCAGTTGATATAGTTCTGTTTCATCTTCTTGTTCGGGTAGATCATACAAATTTTATGGTCTTACCTAACCATTGCAGGCCAGTTCTCATTTTGATCGTGTTTACATAATATACAGATTGAGCTTGCGAGCCTAAAATGAATGGATCATTTGTGTTATGAAGTTTTGTCACATCTACACCTATGAATCCATATTCATCCCTTTTATAACCACTACTTTGACTACGACTTGAGGATGAACTTCAAACCAGTCAAATTGAAATAACATGACTGAATTATTGTCCAAATATCGGATCTCTAGAATCTTTCTTATCTTTTCATAATAATCAATATTTTCTGTATGTTCATTATTATTTACAACTATACCATTATTTTGAGTTTTCAAACCTAGCTCAGATTCCATTATTCGAAACCTAAACCCATTTATGATATGTACATTATGGCAATAAGCACAAAGATCTTGACGTCTTGCCAAATCTAGTAATCCATCGATAATTCTGCCATCACCATTTTCTTTTAATGATACCACCTATAATATTTCAATTACAAACTCACAAAAATTAATACTACTTAAAAAAAATATAATCTCAAATTATCCCAAATAAAGATAAACTAGCATCAAATGATATAATTTACCTTTTTTCTCAAACCACAAAGTGAATTCTTCCTTGTGCCTTTTGAAGACATTTCTATTATTCTCCTTGCTTAATATTTCTAAGTGTTGCCTATGGATTGTGAGCATTTAATAAAAATCAAAACAAATAACATTGCAATATAGTTGTTTGAGTTTCATACGAGGAAAAGAATGTAAACTAAGTGAAACGTATCTTACTCAATCCAAGGTCTGACTTCCTCACAATTTTGAAGGATGTAAAATGAGCTTGGTTGATTCTATGAGTGCTTAAGTTTTTCCAAGCACCCCATACTAATGGCTTACCACGATATTTAAATATACATAAGCTATTGGGATCTATATTACAAGAATGCAAATTTCTATCCGGACGATTTTGCTTTATCTCCATATCAGTCAAATATTTAAAACAAAATGCCATGCGCTCCTCTACAAGATAGCCCTCAGCAATTGAGCCTTCTGGGCGAGCTTTATTTCGTACATAACCTTTCAAGATGTGCTAAAATCTGTGATGTAAAAATATATTAGTATTGCAACAAATTTTAACTAAAGGAGTAGTTCAGAGGAATAAGAATCTAATCTTTCGAAGTAATACATCCATCGAAATTGAATGGGACCACCCAACATTGCCTCCATTGACAAATGAATTACCAAATGAACCATAACATTAAAGAACGTCAGCAAAAACACACACACTAATTTTCAAATTGTAATCTGTATACTTTTATATAGTTGATCTAACTTCTCCGCATGCAACTCTTTGGCGCACAAATAAATAAATAATAATAACAATTCAACTAATGGATAATATGCACTAGCACAACCCAAAAACAACAGTAGGGATGACGCCTATAGTGGAACTAGGCAAGCCCTAACTCAACATTTCCAACGCAGTAAAACACTTTCAAAAATAATGGCGGAAACAATTAATATTAAAGAAAAGCCTTTTGAAAATGGAATTCATCCAAAGTACGATACAATCTATCCCCAAACTGGGGTGTCATAGAGTACATGAGTGTCTAAACCAGAATACAGTCCACTACATTGTCTAGAGAATAAAGAAGGAGAGTCAAGTCCTACGGACGCCATGCAGCTACCTCGATAGTCTCCATTCTCTGATGCCTCAATCAGCAGTAGTCGTCGTGATCATAAGCACCTAGATCTGCATACGAGGTGTAGGGAGTAACGTGAGTACATCCAACTCGGTAAGTAACAAGTCCAACCTTTCGACTGAAGGGTAGTGACAGACTCAACCAGTGCAATTAACAATAGTATTAATAGTGCAGAAATGTAGGCACGCTTTCAATGTGGTAAACAACTCAAACAGTGAAGTAAACCAGCTCCGAACTATGTAAAGAATATAAATATTCTATCTCTACATGTCAATGCACATGGTGTATGTGATGTACCATGCTGTCAGCCTCATGTGCTCACACTCTCAATATATACATCCTGGAATATATCCATCACTAACTATAATTCACCCAGTACCAAGGAAGGCTAATTCATCCCTATGGAGAAGATCCATCTCCAGGTATCAAGTACTTCGGACAAGATCCATGTCCAGGGAAGATCCAACCATCAATAATATCATCCGCGCTCACTAGGGGTATGGACAGACTCTGGAGGGGCTCCTACAGCCCAAGCGCTATCATAATATTAGTATAGTCACTGCAGCGTGCAACCAAATCCATTAATTGTCACTCATAATAAGTCTCTCAGCGTTACTCAGTCATCAATCTCTCTAGTCTCACACACGAGCTCAAAATATCATGAAAACTAGCCAGAAACAATAATATGATGAATCAATAAATAATAATTGAGACTGAGATATGATATGAATGCATGTACATGGCTGAGTACGAAATATCAATAAAATAAGTAAAGTGATAGCGAGAGATGACCACTATGGGTCCCAATAGTACCATCATAAAGCCTAAACATGATATCTAGCATGATTGACAGCTCAATTACTTTATTACATGGTAAAAAGTACGGATATCGACAAGATAGTACCACTAAAACGGTGCCATGGAGCCAACCAGGTCGCAATTATCACAGTGCACGCCCGCACACCCATCACTTGGCATGTGTGTCACCTCAATACCAATCACATAACACATAATTCAGGGTTTCGAACCCTCAGAACCAAGTTTGAAAGTGTTACTTGCCTCAATCAGCGCCAAACTCTACTTGAAAAGGCCTTTGCATCTCAAATCGGTCTCCAAACGTCCCGAATCTAGCCACAAGTAGTACAATACAATTAATATAGGCTAAAGGGATCAATTCCACAAGAATACTACTAAATTATGGCCGAAATCGGCCCGAACCCGACCCTCGGGCCCACATCTCGAAATCCAACAAAAGTCACAAAACCCGAAAGCCCATTCACTCCCGATTCTAAGCATATGAAATTTACTCAATTCCAATAATAAAACCCCATTAAAAACCTCAAAAATCTAACTCAAGAGATCTTCCTCTTTTTCCCCAATGTTCCACCCCAAATCACAAATTAGATTACGAAATTAAAGACATAATCATGGAATATATCCAAAACCAAGTAAGAATCACTTACCCCAATCAACTCCATGAAAATCCCTTCAAGAATCGCCCAAATCCGTGGTCTCTAGCTCAAAATATGAAGAATGGATTTAAACCCTCATTTTTGAAATTAAATATTGTTGCCCAGATTTCCTTCTTCGCGAATGCGACCGTCCTCTCGCGTTCGTGTGGAATTATTTGGTGAATGTGACCTACACTTCGCGAACTATGACCCTTCACGAATGCGACCCATTCCTCGTGAATGTGTAGAACAAGGACCTGGGGTCCCGTGCTGCCTCACTCCTCTTCACGAACGCGACACCACTCCCCCGTCCGCGATGCACACACAGACCACACCTTCACGTTCGCTTCCTCTTCTTCGCGAATGCGAAGAACAAAAATCTCCCATATCACAAGTACCCTTCACGAACATGAGGCTCCTCTCGTGAACATGTAAGAGGAAACCAAAAAAAATACAACAGTAGATACCAACCATCAACCAAAGTCCAAAATTGATCCGTTAACCACCCAAAACTCACCTGAGGCCGCCGAGAGCTCAACCAAACATACCATCAAGTCCCAAAACACCATACAAACTTAGTTGAGCCCTCAAATCACTTCAAACAACATCAAAAACACGAATTACTCACAGATTTAAGCTTGATGAACTTTTAAATCTCCAAATTCTACAAACGAAGCTGAAACCTATCATCACATCTGATTGACCTCAAATTTTGCAAACAAGCCGTAAATGACACCATGAACCTACTCTAACTTCCGGTAATCCAATCCAACCCCGATATTAAAAAGTCCCTTTCTAAAATTTCAACTCTTGCCAATTCTTGCCTAATTCTACTACGGGCCTCCAAATGATAATCTGGACACGCTCCTAAGTCCAAAATCACCCAACGGAGCGAACAAAACTCTCTAAATTCAAATTCAAGGTCGTTTACACATAAGTTGACATCCGGTCAATTTTTCCAACTAAAGCTTTCAATTAAGAGAGTAAGTGTCTCAATTCACTCCAAATTCACTTCGGACCTAAACCAATCAACCCGATAAGTCACAATATAGCTGTAGAACATAAAAGAAGCAAGAAATAGATTAACGGGGCTACAACTCTTGAAACGACTGGCTGGGTCGTTACATCCTCCCCTTCTTAAACAAATGTTCATCCTCGAACGGGTCTAGAAAAATACCCGGAGTCTGAAAATATGTGGGGATATCTGCTCTGCATCTCCCACCCAGTCTCCCAAGTAGCCTCCTCCACGAGCTGACCTCTTCACTGCACCTTCACTGAAGCTATATCCTTTGACCTCAACTTTTGAACCTGACGCTCCAATAGCCATCGGCTCCACATCATAAGTCAAATCACTGTGAAACTGAACTATGTTAAAATCCAAAACAGGAGATAGATCGCCGATATACTTCCGAAACATAGAAACATGAAATACTGGATGCACACTCGACAAGCTCGATGGCAAGGCAAGCTCGTAGGCCACCTCCCCAATCCTTCGAAGCACCTCAAATAGACCAATAAACCGAGTGCTCAACTTGCCCTTCTTGCTAAATCTCATAACACCCTTCATGGGTGAAACCTTTAACAGAACCTTCTCCTCAACCATGTAATACACATCACGGACCTTCCTGTCAAGATAACTCTTCTATCTCGATTGCGCCATGCGAAGCCGCTCCTGAATCAATTTCACCTTGTCTAATGCATCCTAAACCAAGTCTGTACCCAAAAGCCTAGCCTCACCCGGCTCAAACCAACCCAAAGAAGATC
This sequence comes from Nicotiana glauca, assembly GCA_026770625.1. Taxonomy (NCBI): domain Eukaryota; kingdom Viridiplantae; phylum Streptophyta; class Magnoliopsida; order Solanales; family Solanaceae; genus Nicotiana; species Nicotiana glauca. The sequence goes on along the minus strand of MU770977.1, from coordinate 11,888 downwards.
TACACCGCCTCTCATATAAAGCCTCGTACTAAGCCATCTGAATTCTCGACTGAAAACTGTTGTTGTAAGAAAACTCCACGAGAGGTAGAAACTGGTCCCATGAACCCTCGAAATCAATGACACAAGTGTGTAGCATGTCCTGCAATATCTGAATAATGCGCTCAAAACTGTCCTTCCGTCTGAGGGTGAAATGTTGTACTCAATTCAACTTGAGTGCCCAACTCTCGCTGCATGGCCCTCCAAAATTACCATGTAAACTACATGCCTCTATGTGAATGATGGAAACTGGCACACCATGAAGGCAAACAAATCTCTCGTATGTAAATCTCAGCTAGCCACTCTAAAGAATAAGTAGTACCAACTGCAATGAAGTGCACAGACTTGGTCAGCCGATCCACAATCACCCAAATATCATCAAATTTCCTCAAAGTCAGTGGGAGCCCAACTACGAAATCCATAGTGATCTGCTCTCACTTCCACTCGATAATCTCTATCCTCTGAAGTAATTCACCCAGTCTTTGATGCTCATATTTTACCTGCTGGCAGTTGAGACACTAAGCTACAAACCCAACTATATCCTTCTTCATTCTCCTCCACTAATAATGCTGCCTCAAGTCCTAATACATCTTCGCAGCACCTGGATGGATGGAATATCGCAAACCGTGGGTCTCTTAAAGAATCAACTCTCGTAGCCTGTCTACATTGGGCATTCGTATCCGGCCCTGCATCCTCATCACCCCATCATCACAAATAGTCACATCTCTAGCATCACCGTGCTGAACTCTATACTTGAGGACAAGAAAGCGAGGATAATCATACTGGCGTTCTCTGATGCGATCAATAAGGAAGATCGAGAAACCACACAAGCTAGAACCCGACTAGGCTCCGAACTATCCAATCTCACGAACTGGTTGGCCAAGGCCTGAACATCAACTGTGAGAGGTCTCTCACCAATAGGAATGAATGCAAGACTACCCATACTTACTGCTTTCCTACGCAAGGCATCTGCCACCACATTGGCCTTTCCCAGATAATATGGAATTATAATATCATAGTCTTTTAGCAGCTCCAACCATCTCCTCTACCTTAAATTGAGATCTTTATTCTTGAACAAATGTCGGAGGCTACGATGATCAGTAAATACCTCACAAGACACACCATAGAGATAGTACCTCAAAATCTTCAACGCATGAACAATGGCAGCCAACTCCAAATCATGAATATGGTAGTTATTCTAATGAGGCTTCAATTGGCGCAAAGCATAAGCAAACACTCTACTCTCGTACATCAAAACACACCCAATACTGATCCGAGAAACATCACAATATGTTGTATAAGAACTAGAAGTTGATGGTAGATATAGAACTAGAGTTGCGGTCAAGGTAGTCTTGAGCTTCTGAAAGCTCGCCTCACACTCATCGGACCACCTGAAAGGAGCACCCTTTTGGGTCAATTTGGTCAAGGGCGATGCAATAGACGAGAAAACCTGTATGAAACGACGGTAATAACTAACCAAACCAAGAAAGCTCTGAATATCTATAGCTGAGGACGGTCTGGGTCAACTCTGAATTGACTCTATCTTCTTCGGATCTACCTGAATACCCTCACCGGACACCACGTGCCCCAAGAACACCACTAAACTGAGCCAAAACTCACACTTGGAGAACTTGGCATAGAGCTTCTCCTCCCTCAACCGTTTCAACACAACCCTCAAGTGTTGGACGTGCTCCTCCAGGCTACGAGAGTACACTAGGATATCATCAATGGACACAATAACAAACTAGTCGAGATAAGGCCAAAATACACTGTTCATCAATTGCATGAATGATGTTGGGGCGTTGGTCAGCCCAACAGACATTACAAAGAACTGATAATGACCATAACGAGTCCTGAAAGTTGTCTTAAGAATATCCGAGTCCCAAATCTTCAACTGGTGATACCTAGACCTAAAATCAATCTTGTAGAACACCCTCGCTCCCTAAAGCTTGTCAAATAGATCATCAATCCACGGCAAATGGTACTTTTTCTTGATTGTGTGCTTCTTTACAAACAGAATCGATGCAACCCAATGTTACACATTGGGCCTAATAAACCCCTTCTCAAGGAGTTCCTCAAGATGCTTCTTCAACTCCTTCAACTCAGCCGGTGTCATACGGTAAAGAGGAATAGAAATGGGATGAGTGCCTGGCACCAAGTCAATACCAAAATCAATGTCCCTGTCGGGAGGCATGCCCGATAGGTCTACAGGAAACACAACCAAAAAATCTCGCACCACCAGAACCGAATCAATCGTAGGGGTCTCTGCACTGACATCCCTCATAAAGGCTAAATAATAAAGGCAACCCTTCCCAACTATCTACTGGGCCTTTAAGTATGAAATCACTCTACTAGGAACATAGTCTAAAGAACCTCGCCACTTAATCCCTGGCAATCCCGGCATCACCAACATCACTGTCTTACCGTGACAATCCAAAATAGCATGACATGTTGACAACCAGCCCATACCCAATATCAAATCAAAATCAACCAAACTGAGCAGCAAAAGATCAACTCTAGCCTCTGATCCCCCAATAGTCACCACACATAACCAGTATAAACGGTCCACAACATTAGTATCACCCACCGGCGTAGATACATGAACATATGAAGCTAAAGTCTCATAGGTCATGTGAGCACGTGATTTTTTCTTCACGAAAACTACTCCAAAAGAAATCAAAAATAAAACAAATATCCTTTAGGTACAATTTTAAGAATTCGTGTGACATTCTGGTTAATTATTTGTATTTTTGTCCGTGAATGTTTATCTAGTTTTAATTAATTAAAAAAATACAAAAATATATGTTGCGTGCACATTTAGGACTTAATTGTGCACTTAGGAATTAACTGAACCATGTTTGGTTTTTAAAAGAACGAAAATCACAAAATATGTATTTTTGGTAATTTTATCATTTTTGTTTAAATTGTGTGATTTTGTTTTAATTTATGTTTGATCTAGTGTGTTAATTATTGTTAAGGGTTAATTAATATTTTTTCAAGATAATTTTGGTTTTACAACTTGTTTTAAGATTTTTGGTAATTAGTAATTAAAAAGGAATTAAAAGAAGAAAAAGGAAAGAGTGGAGAATACAATAAATCGGAATGGGCCAAGTTGATTTGAAGCTAAAGCCCAATTTTAATTTCAGACGACCCGGTCCAAATTTTCATGGCCATACAGACGCCCAAACGACGCCGTTTCCAGGCCAGGTAATCTCAGCCGTTGATCTTGCATGATCCTACGGCTGAGATTCCATCTCTTTACCTATTTTCTAACCCGACCCGTTACCCGGTTCCCACCGACCCCCAACTTAAACCAAAGGGCACCGTTTCATTTTGAGTCGATGATCCAGGTCGTTGATCATTAATGATCCAACGACCAAGATTGATTTCCCCCTCGTATATAATCCCTATCTCTCACCCCACGCCCCCATAACCAAACACCCCCCCTTACCATCACCGTCTCTATCAGAGATGGACCAAGCAATAGCAAAACCCTAGCCGCCTCTAGACTCCTCCGCCTGAAACCTGGCGGCAACAACACCGCCGGTCACCAAATTAACACCCCTTAAGCATCTGACCACTCTCTCCATGATTCCACCACCCGTTTACCTCAAATCAATTCCCATCGTCTTGAATCTCCATTTGAAGATTCGAGCAGAACTTGAACCTACCCCAACCAAGCCCAAACTCACACTCTGGAACCCCCTGACCTCCCTTGTTACAAAAACACCATTGGCCTGGTTCGAATCTTTCTAGAACCATTCGAACCCCAAAATCGAACCAAGAACCCTAGAAAAACCAAAACTTGGGTTCTGTCCGAAATTGAAGGAAAATTTGGGGTCTAATCGACCTTAGTCGAAGTGTTCTCAGTTGACAACACTCGATTAAGGTCCGTTCAACCTCATAAAGGGTTCGAGTCAAGAGTTCGACCTGGGTTCGTCTGAGTTTCTGTTTTTGGAGGTATTTTTTCTCCTTTCCTTTTTGTTCTTGTTTATTGTTATTTGTTTGTGTTTTGTATTGATTTTGTTCTTGACTTTTATTCATCGTGGTTCTCCTACTCCATCTGAACTTTTTATTTGGTCAAACTTTCTTCTGTTCATTGTGAATGTAGGTTATAAGCTATATTCGATTTGAATAACTTCATCGAATAGTTAGTTTCATATAAGTTCCCCGTTTTGTCCAAAGCCACTGGAATCACCCTGTGTGTCTGTTTGATTCTGATGTTTGTTAGTTGTATATGTCATCGATTATTTAAGTATCGTCGATTAATCTGATTGAAAAAACTAAGAGAAGCATGATAATAGGCCATTGTTGTTCTCCAGTATGTTTACCATTTTTTTTTTTTGCTTCTTTCTTGTTCTGATTTTGTGATCGAAATGAACCTGTTTGGTGAATTTAGTTTTCCCCTTTGAACCAGACTACTTGTTCATTTGTATCAACCCCCTGCTTGATCATTTGGTTGAATATTGAATTAGGTATAGCTGATGAGCAGTAAATCACAGGGGATTAGGGCAGTAGATTTCAGTAGTTCTAGGGTTTGTTTTGGGATTTTAGAAGTTTTTGAAACGTGTTAGTTAAGTGGACTGTCAGGACCATTAAACTAATAAATTTGTTTAATAATAGTGGGGAACAAGAAATAATGGTATTGGGAAGTGATTAAAGATTAGGCTGCCCATCACTTTGAATTAAAATGATTTAAACATCTAGTAGTGGGCTGTAAGGGAATATGATGGGCAAAAATTTGCTGAATTGTTTAAGTGTTTCAAAGGGGCTGATAAGGGTTGAGGGTTAGCATATAAATAGGGGAACTTTGGACAGAACAGGGAGAATTTTTTGGACTCTAAGAATTGAGAGTTAAAAATTTGAGAGCTGAAAATCCCATTGTTGCATTGAAGCCTCTCTTGCTTCATTGATTTCATTTTCTTGATTCAAATACACTGATCTTAAGTAACTCTAGTGTATCTTTGAGTTCATCTGGTTCGTCTTAGTATTTGATGTGGAATCTACTTTGGGTTTTGAATTGTTGTTGGTATAGCTATGGGTCAAATTCTTTCCCTGTTGGTTTTTGGTTTGAATTGTGGTCAATCTGGTACTGGTGTTAGCTGTTTGCACTCTTCTATTACTGCTGGAATTTTACTGCTGGATTTTTAAGTCTGAGTTGTTTGGTGCTACTGCTCTGTTACTATTGCTGTTGTTGCTGTGTTACCTATTGCTGACTGATCTTCCTTCTTCTGTTCTGTTTTTCCAATCCAGGTACATATTTTTGAACCTCAGTATCATGTAAAGTTAGCAGAATTGAAAAAAGAAATGAAAAATGGAAGCCCAGCTTCATGGAAAATTCAGCATGTATTGTAGTTACCTTATAGTTGATTGTAATAGTTTAAACCATAATTAGGACTTATTATTTAAATGATTGAATGTATAATAGACTGTATAGTTTGTATCTGAAAAGATTCATTCCTATAATTCTAAAATAGGTTCAACTGGTTTCATGTATCAATCTATTATTCAGTAGTCTGTTATGAAATAGTGAGTCATGTAAGAGATTAACCTTTGTTAGAAACAATCAAAAATAGTGTACAACAGGTTCGTATATAGTGTTAAATGAAACCATATAATCAAATTGTTTTATTCGAATCATGTTTCCAGTTTAATTGTCAATTTAGTAGTAACATAGTAATTCATCAGCAGATTAAGAAATGAGGAAGTCCAAGCTTTAGGAGTTAGAATCAAATCCGATCGTTATGTTTCAAACTTCTTTCTTTGGGGTTTAGTGAAATAATTAGGTTCAATGAGGTCTTAAATTTTCTGCATAACGGTTTGAATAGAAAAATCAGTTTCAGTTTTATTGTAACCGATCGATAAACTGGGCATCAATTTGAATGAACGATACTTGTCCATCGTAAAAATCTGTTGGATAACTTCGGGCCTCCGGGCGTCCGTTTGAGGCCCTATTTGATTTTAATTACTGAATAAGAATACATAGTCTAACAACATAAGTTTGGGCTTCGAGTTAGGTAGCGAGTTCAACTTAGGAGGATCCCCCCTTTATTTGAATTCAGACTTGAACTCGAGGCCCGAATTTGTAAATATGTAATTAATTAGGACCTTTTCTTTATCTTTAGAGATGAAAATAAATAGAGAATCATAGTCGCTTTACGACATCCTTGAATAAAACTGAGATGAGCCTCGCCAAATAAAATGTACAAGCTGCGGGGCCCTCTATAAGTGTTTGTAAAATTGCTTAGAACTCGGGAGGGCCGACTGAGATGAGTCGCTTAGACTCTTTAGGCGTGATTTTAATAAAATTACATTTCTAAATATGGGTGTGCATTTCATGCAACCCAAATCCAAATCCAAAAACGTTGAATAAGAATGTGTCGAGGATCCGGGTGCATTTCATGTGACGTGATCCAAAAACACGTTCTTAAACGACGTTCACTTTTGCAAAAAAAAAAATTAAAAGCGATAAATAATTCTAAAATTGCACTATAGGTTTAACATGTATAAAAATCAGATTTAAGCCAAATATGGCAGTTGAGCGATCGTGTTAGAACCACAGAACTCGAGAATGCCTAACACCTTCTCCCGGGTTAACAGAATTCCTTATCCGAATTTCTGATTCGTAGACAATAATATGGAATCAACTTTTTCCTCGATTCGAGATTCAAACCGGTGACTTGGGACACCCTAAATCTCTCAAGTGGCGATTCCAACTTCTAATAATAACTCCCGTTTCGATTGTCCTTTAATTGGAAAAACTCCCCTTTACAACGCCCTTCGCGGGGTGCGGTAGCGGAAAAAGGAGGTGTGACAGCTCTGGCGATTCCACTGGGGAAAAATAACCCTGAACCACTAGTTCAGGGTTAGAAATTCGAGCTTGGTATATTTGTTGTATTTGGCTTGTATATTATCTAATTTTGTTATATGTTTGGGCCTAATGTGCTAAGTGTTGCTTTTACCGCTTTGATATTTTGTGAACTATATATAAACTGTTCCGAAACCCATCTCCTTTCTGAGTCTTCTAAATCATGAAGAAGGGTGCACTTCGTGTAACTTCTTTTCTGTATAGAGTCTACTCCAATTTTAGAACGAGGTTCGGATAAGTTGCTAAGCCGGTAAAGCTTCTGTATTCCCGGTACGCTGCCTCCCCCTCGACTCGAGTTGTCCGCTCGGGTAAGCCAGGTCTAGAACAATGAACCCAGGTTTTTGATCTAGAATAACACAGCTTCATGCCGGATCCCTAGTAGGAACGTTTATTTACATCATGTGCATTTGACTTAGGGGACTCAACATAGGGGTTGCGTCCGTCTAGGACAGGTAGCCTGAAATGAAAAGACCATCCTGCTGCATCCAGTTTGTTTTATGCATTTGTTTGTTCAGATTTGCATGCAGACCGGCTTACGAAAATTGTAAATACTAGAAATTTGTGGAAAAGGCAGTATAGAGATAGCTACTTATTTTTTCAGAAAAACCAATGCCCAAATAGCATCGAAACTCTACCGAAATTTTGAAAAGTGGAAAAAGAAAAGAAGTGGTGTTTTCAAAAAGTTAGGAGTCTTCCCCCGAACTACGTCGGTTTGATTCTCACCGGATGTGAGATACGTAGGCAACCCTCATCGGGTCCAACTTTCCCTTTTTGCAAAACTAGCCAGAAAATGTCAAAAATTTTATTATAAGTCGGGTGATGTCGTGGTTGTCAAAAATAGCCAAATATTCCCGAAAGGGACACCGGAGGGCTGACTTTGCATAAACGGCCACTTTTGGATTTTTGACCAATTGGCCCTCACAGCCTTAAAGTCTTCATCCCCGAAGTGCTGAAAGGCCGTGTTCGGCAAATCAGATCTTTCTTTTAAAATAGCCAAATCATTCTTTGAGTCAAATAAATTTTTACTTTTTGTTTAAATCACCTTAATAAATGTGCAGGATGAGCACAAGTGAAAACAAACCCTTCACTGTCTTTAGCGAGGTCCCTCTCCAGCTCCATATGTGGTGGAATGATTTGGAAAAAAGCAGCAAAGAAATAGTGGTCAGAATCTTGGGGGGTCTCACCAGTCTACTGAATGTCAGGGCAAGGCCGGATGTCATCGAGGCTTTAATACCATTTTGGGACCCGACCCGAAATATGTTTCGGTTTGCGGATTTTGAGCTTACACCCACACTAGAGGAAGTAGCAGGTTATGCGGGTATGAATGGGAATCTAAGAAATCAATATCTGTTGTCACCAAGGCCGGTATCTCCACACCGCTTTCTGGATTTCTTAAATATCAGCCGGACTGTGCAAAATAGCGATTTATCGAAAGGATGTTGCGCTCTTCAGCTCTTATATTAGCGTTATGGTAATCCGCGTGGTTTTGACGAGCCAAATTTTGGATTGACTCATGCCGGAAACAGAGGTAAATGGGAAGCAAAATGGACCTTGGCATTCATAATAGCATTCTTGGGAATCGTGGTCTGCCCACGGAAAGATAAGAAAATAGAGATCGGTCTTGTGGGGATGGTCGACGTCGCAATGAAAAGGGATGACATCACTATAGTTCCTTTGATCTTATCAGAAATATACCGAGCATTGACTGTGTGTAAGGAAGGAGGAAGTTTTTTCCAAGGTTGCAATCTATTTCTTCAGTTGTGGATGCAGGAGCATCTCTGTCATCGGGTGGGGTATATGAACTACGAGCTGACTGGTTTAAACTGCATTGAAAAATTCGAGGAACGGGTATCGGGTGTTGCATTCCCCGAGAGTACTGAAGATTGGTTTGTACAACTGAGATCCCTGACGGCGGACCAAATTGAATGGGCATTCGGGTGGTTGCCCGCTACTGAAGCAGTATACATGTCGACAAAAGAGTGCTATGTTCCATTGATGGGTGTCCGTAGTATCCAACCATACACTCCCCATCAGGTATTGCATCAATTGGGAAGGTTTCAGGTTGTCCCTAATGATGAAGACTTGAGCAAATATGTCATCGAGCTAAGTCCGAAAGCCATGTTCCCGGAAGATACAATTCGCCAGTTGTGGCATGAATGTAGATTCCTTTAGCCCAAAACTATGGTACGAGATTTGGCCAAAGGCGAGGTAGACCCAAAGTATGATGCATGGTTCGGGAAAAGATTCCAGACTCATCAGAGGCCTGCTAAAAGGGCCCACGTCCAGCAATTCATGGAAGACTCGCAAGGACAATGGGGTTGGTTGGCGAAAGAAAAAGGCTATCGGGTTAAAATTGGCAAGTTGAAACAATAGCTTCAGGACCTGAAATACGAAAGTAGCTTGCAATTTGATGCTGATACAGGAGAAAAAAACAGGTTGACCCAAGAAAACAAGGCCCTGAAAGCCCAAATCCGACAAGTCAGAATGGATGCCAACAACCAACTGAGAAATCAGGCCGACAAGAGGATGATAGCTGAGTTGAGAAACCAGGTCATTGAGAGCCAAGAGAGTTTGGAAAAGGCAGAAGCTAGCATAGCAAGAATTCGAGCCAGATGGGCAAAAGGTACAGTAGCGCGAACAGAGCACATGCGGCAAGTGAAAAGGGATTATGAAGGGACCATTGCTATATTAAGGGAAACAAACTCCGCCCTTAAAGAACGGGCCTTTAAACAAACCCGAGATGCAAGAACTGACAAGAAGCGTTGCTATGATTTGATGGCGCGAATGGAAGAGCAAATGGATAAGTTCCAGGATCAACTCGCTGACAACGCTCAAGTGCTGGGAGCAAAGCATCGACGAATAGAACAACTGCTTATGTAAAGGTATAGAATCAAGGGTAGAATCGAAGAGATCAGGCACTACGTCACCATGAGGTGACTAACATGTGAGGAAATGCCCCGTGCTACCCTCTTTGCTTCAGTCATGGGCTACGTCCACCGGATCATGGAAGAATTGAAAATTTTGCAAATGGGCCTTGTATCAAAGCCCGCGAAAAGGCCGAACGATGCCCCGTGGGCACCAAAATTAGGAGCTTTAATGTATCCCTAGTCCGAGTCTGTATTTGTTGTTTTTAAGAGTCTGTTGTCTGTCCGTGTGCTTCTCTTTTTCAAATCAAATTATGCTAGTAGTTCGGAGTCTATATTTTGTTTTTCCTTTTCCAAATGGGTAGTTTGTAATAGAATGTTTCGGCAATGAAATGAATTTTCCAAAAATTGATGTCTTTATTTTTTAACTTGTGGGCAGAACTACGCTCGGGTCTAATTCATGCGGGGACATGATACGTAGGCAATCCCCATAAAATTCGACCACCACTAAAAGGAAAAGAGAAAAGGCAAAGTGAATAAACGAAAAGAAAAGAGAGAAAAGGAAACAAAAGAAAGTTTCTGAAATGCTTAAATGAGGCACAAATAAAATAAGCCGGGATGATGCATGTGGTCAAAGAAAAAGCATGTTAGAAATGGTTAACTGCCTAAGAGCATTGCATCCCCCAACGTGCAATTACAATATGTGTTAAAATCTAACGCTGACAAGTTTGTTATTTTTCCAATTTCCAATCCAGTTAGTTTGTTAAAGCGTACTGGCACCATACCATTATCAAACAAGATCCAAAAGGACCATACTAAAAATCATGACTAGTTCAGACCAAAGTGTTGAGGAGGAAAGAACGGAAAGTCGGCTCCTAAAGGAGGCAATGGAAAAAATGGAAAAAATGAGGCTGGAGATGAACGAAATGCAGCTAGCCTTGGCTAGGGTACAAAAGGGACCTGAACCACCCATTACTCCTACTCTCCTGCCAGGACACACGCCGGAATACCCTCCCCCCGGCCCTTCGACAGGCTTCCCCAGTCACCACTACTATCAGGGAAGAAATCCCTATGATCCCCAAGCTCCACCACCCAATCAGAACCTTCCCCCACCAAATGTTCCTATCTTCTTGGGACCCCCACCAGCCATACTACAGAGATCATCTAGTGGGCCGTTGTTTCAGGCTCACGATACCTAATATTACCCCCTTGAACTCACATTCAAAGCACCCGAGCCACATGTCTATAATCCCCACTTTGAGGTCCCGGCGGAGAATGAAAAGCCAGCTAAGAGCCCAGAGCAGGACAAAGTGCTGAGAAAATTTAAAAGTCTGGAGCAATCCTTCAGGAACATGCACGGGTTAGGCAATCAGGTCAGCGTGGCTCACAAGAACCTGTGTCCTTTCCCTGACGTTCAATTGCCGCCAGGGTTCAAGATGCCAAAGTTTGATCTATACGAGGGGCACGGCGATCCTATGGCACATATGCGAGGGTTTTGCAACAAGATGAGAGGAGCAGGTGGCAAAGATGAGCTACTGATAGCTTTTTTTGGCCAAAGTCTAAGTGGCCCCCCCCCGGAATGGTACACAAGACAGGATCCGAGCAGGTGGTACACCTGGGACGATCTGGCACAAGCATTCGCAGGTCACTTTCAGTACAACCTTGAGATCGTCCCTAACCGTATCACATTGCTGAAGCTTGAAAAGAAACCCGGAGAAAGATTCCAAGAATTTGGGTTCCGGTGGAGAGAACAGGCAACCAGAGTTGATCCTCCGATGAGAGAGGGGGAAATGGTAGACTACTTTTTGCAGACTCTAGAGCCAACTTACGTTGGTCACCTGGTGACGTCAGTTGGCAAATATTTCAACGAGGTGGTAAAAATGGGCGGTATGATTGAAGAGGGACTTAAGTCCAATAAGATCCTAAGCTATTTGGCAGTTAAAACAACCACTCAGGCTATTCAGAGCGGCACGGGAGGTGCGCTCGGGAAGAAGAGAAGAGAAGAGGTCGCAACAATAGAGGCAGTTAATTGGTCCAGATCAAGAGGTCCTTCCCCCCGCTACCAATCCAAACCCCATCACCCAAATTACCCACACACTCTAAATTACACTCCACAGCCC